>CM037854.1:98513618-98572751 GCA_021234595.1 Delia radicum
AAAAAAGGCAATGTTGTCATATTTGGACTAAATTGCAGCACCTGTACCTGTTTTCATTTTCAAATTCCGATAGTGCTCCTAGGGAAAATATGGTTTAGAATTGGAATATTAAAAAAAAAAAAAAATGGTCGAATTCGGAGCGGTCTGGAGCGAGAATAATAAACAACTGGGGAATACTATTTCCATAAAAAGCAACTATCCAGTAAAATATTGGCAATGTCATATAATTATTGTACATCATTACTTTCTGCATTATTTTATAGTATAAAACATGTACTTCTAAAATAAAAAATAATGACTTAGCCATAAATCGTTTAATACGTACATATTATGTTATGTGTGCACTGAAAAAATCCATGAAACATTTTACAAAAAAAAAACTTTCGTAGTTATTTTTTTTTTAAATATACAAATAATTTGTATATTCTTCGAAATGTAGTTTACGCAAGAATTTATTAATTTTACGAAAATAATGAAAATCTTTCGTATATTTTTGGTATATTATATGCAATAATTTTTTATTTTCTGCACTAATTAATATTTTAATATTTTCTTTTACTTTTCATATCCAATACATACCCAATGAACATATTTCAAGTTTTTTCAAAACTAGATCACAATTTGCACTACAATCAAAAACTTGAAATTTTTCAAAAATTTAAGTTTTTTCTTCAAAATTTCTGTACAATTTGATAAATAAATATAAAAAGTTTTCAGAAACTACTACTGGTTAGTGTAAATGTAGTATTATACTGTTTAGGCCAAGTGGTTAAGATGTCAGTAAGCTTGCCTTAGTTTAGTGCAACCGAAAAAGAATTTCGTCAGCCATTTCCAAATTTATTAAAACAAATTTATCGGAACAACATTTTATGGTTTATAGTTTTGTTATTTATTGAAATTCAACAAAATTAATCACATTCCATGACAACATTGCAGTTACAAACGTGTTAAACTAATACTAATGATGAACTATATCCTAAAAACTTGGTTTTAATCTTTTAAATCTTAAAAATTGATTTTCCTGGTATATAACTTTTAAAGAATTTTATTTCTAAAAAGTAAATTATCTTCATAAAGTACTTTTATATGTATATATAAATATATATAAAAAAAAATAATATATATATAATTTTAATTTTAATAAATAAAAACCCCTTAATAAAAAATTAGTATCGTATATATTATAAAAAATTGAATTAAAAATATTTATTCGTTAAAAAGAACTTTGAAGAATTTTTATAAAAAGATTATATTTTATAAATATACATTTTTTTTAAAAAATACCCTGCATTTTTATCCAAACAAGGGACAACTGAATTATTTTTTTTTCAAAATGTATCTTTAACAAAAGCAAGCCATTTCCAAAGCTCTCGTCAGAAAGCTGAACTGGCTTTAAGAGAAGTTCGAAAAAAATTTGTTTATAATTTTACTTTTAATTAATTAATTTGCATGCTTTTAAGCAATTTTGGTTGTATTTTAAAGTTAATTTGTGTTGTTTAATGTATTCTCTGCATAAGTTTTTTATAATTAACACTTAATCTTGTTTATATGTACTAAAAATATGCATTACAAAAAAAACGCCTAAAAAACCGTTTCTCTTAAAAACAGTTTCTCTTAAAATTTAACAGATGTTGAGTTGAGTACATTGGTTCTTCTTTAGGCTTTATGTTCTTTGCAAAAAGGCAAATGTTATAAGTTAAAATAATTATATAAAGAATCCTTTAAAACAAAGTGGTCTTTAGTGGAAAAGTTTCTTTAATAAAAGTATTCTTCCAAAATGTATACTTTTATATTTTCCAGTTGGTTGTTATTCTCCCCCCAAAAATTTGACAATTTTTTTTAGATAAAATTTAAATTTAACCAATTTTTTCTCTGAGTGCACCACAGAAATTGGAAAACGAAAAACGGGTCTAAATATGATAGCATTAAAAAACTAACATTTTTGGCTTGGACATGTTAGATACAGTAGTGGTTTTTTGTATACCCATAATTTACTAGAGTGATGTTAGCCCATTTTTATAACTAAATTTTTTTAAAACAAAAATTGGCCCAGTTTTTTCATTAAATTGCAAACTTAACTTTAAAAGTAAAAAAATGCAAGAAAAAAATATACAATCTTAATAATAAAAAAAATTTAAATATAGTTACGAGCGGGTCAAGAGGAGTCCTCTTAAACCAAAAGGCTTAAAAAGGGCTGCACTTCCCTCTTCTGAAAGATACACACATGGTTCAGTTTAATGCCCTTGTATTCTGATTTCGTTGTTCAAATTTGTTTCATAACTTTCTGATATCGTTTTTAATAAATTATATAAAAACTGGATTGAGGAAACTTTACTAAGATATTTATATTTTGTTTAATTTATATATTTTAAAAGAAACCGCCATGGTTCAGTTTGATATCATTTCGTCTTTGAAATTGTTGTCGCAAATGTCCGAAATCTTGTTTTATAATATATATGAAAACTGGAGTGAGAAAAATGTCCTTAGATTTTTAATTCCCTCTTTTAAATGATACCCCCATGGTTCAGTTTGATATCCTTGTATAATGAGTTCGTCCTTGAAATATTTTCGGAAATCTGCAATATTTTTTTTTATAACACATATACAAACTGAAGTAAGAAAATCCTAAAATTATTAATTTTTTTTTGAAATTTCCCTCTTTTGAAGGATACACTTGGACATACATGGTTCAGTTTGATGTCATTGAATTCTGATTTCATCCTTGTATTTTTTTTTAATTTTTAATATACTTTTAACTAAAAGCTGTAAAACTGATAGATGAAATGTTTTTAGGTTTTTAATATAAAATAACGTATGATTTAGCATAATATAAATCTTTTGTAATCGGGATGTTTTAAAATATTTCCTTTAATTTTTACAACTTTAAACATGCCCGATTAAAAGAAAAATTATATTATATAATTTAATATATGTCTTTATACAGATTTATCCGAGAAATAGGCAGATATAATAATGTAAGTTTGTATTAGATTAGTTATGATTTAATAATATCAGATTTAAATACATCCGAATAATGACGCTATATAATTTAATCATCTTTTATTCAATAGTATTAAATTATATCTGAACAAATGCAATAATATACAAAAACATTTATAGTTCTATTCGGTTTTCGTATTAACCCTCTCATGCCCGAATTAATATGGGCGGGGCTAAAAATTTTTTGAGTACAGATATGTGTTACTATAGATTCAATTATGAACTGATAAAAATTTCGAAGTCCTAGGTGTATTGGTTCGTTACTTACAGGATGTTGCCTATAGGCAACATTGGGCAATTGTGGTGGTAAAAAAAAAACATTTAAATTATTATTTAATGAATTTTTTATTGAAATTTAAGTATGAAATGATACAAAACAATTTTTTTGTGGGTTGCAACATAAATGAACATTACATTTGCTGCATTTGGATCTCGGGTAACCAATGTGGCATAGTCTGCACCTATTTTTCCCTCCCCATTCCACCCAGTGACCCATGTTGTCAAAACGTGTGGCTTGTGCAGGTTCTGCAACACATCTTCTTCTGTAGGTGCTTGATTTAGCGGACGTCGAAAGAGTTGGCGATGATGGTGAAGAACATGGTGACGAAGGGGATGTCTCATCGTTGAAAGGAGTGATAATGGTCGTCCTCTTTTTCTTGGAAAAACTGATGTCTGAGTTGCGTTCATAAGCTCGTTAGCAATTTCTAACTGGAATTTTATCAGTGGTATATGCTTTACTTCGCCATCTGTGTATTTGAGGTCTCTGCGATACAGTAGCCAACTATTGACCACAGAGGAATTTATACACCAGTATACTATACGCATATACCATTTATTTGATCGGTGTTTGATTTTGTATAACTCTAGGAGCATGTCAGCAAGATCAACCCCTCCCATATGTTTATTATAACAATCAACTATACCTGGACGGGGGATAATAACAAACTTTTTCTCTTTTCGGCACCATCTCTTGCACTCACTAATGGGGTTTTTACCTATATAGTTAGACACCAGTTGCACGCTCTTGTTATCATACCAACGGCAGACAATCAAGTTGTGCTTTTGAAGCTCCTTTTCATTACTTAGAGTACAATTTTCAAACGATTGCTTCTAATTGTACCAACGGAAAGTATACCTCTTTGTCTGAGAGCAATCGTCAAGCTTATTGACGTAAACCAGTTGTCAAAAAATAGTTTGAAGTTTTGGTTTATAGGAATATTAGATGCTAAGTGTAAAACAATGTCTGATGAAATACCCAAACCAAAAGTCTCGCACGTTCCTCCCCAATGTAGAGGCAAAAATCATAAATTATGCCAGATACACCATCCCTGGTAAACATTTTGAAGCCCCACTTATGGGGCTTATTTGGCAAATATTGTTTTTAAACTTTGTTGACCTAATAAAAAATATATTATGGCGTTAATAGAAAGCTATTTGCATATGTATGTGGACGTAAAATTGCTTACCTTTATATGCAATCATTTGCTCGTCTACGCTTTGGAATTCTTCTTGGGAAATTTCGTTGAACTTTTGTTTTAGAAAATTAAGCAATGGGCGAACCATGTATAATTTATCATACCCAGGTTGCTCTTTTTGAGGCTGAACAGCGTTGTTGTTAATATGGAAAAATTTTTTAATTTTTTCAAATCGATTTCTTGGCAAAGAATTTGCAACAGCCACCAGTTTGAAATTTTCCGCCCATGCCCTTCTATATGTTGGAATATTTACTACAGCGAGGTATAATAAAATACCAATGTATCTCTTTATTTCAGTCACGTTACACTTCAACTCTGTTCCATTAGTCTGCGCTGCATACAAGTTGGTTTCCTCACAAATCTTTTGCAAAATTTCATCTGCAAAGAACTGGGTGAAATATTCAATGGGCTGTTTTACCTCATTGCTCCGTAATTTGCTCTTCCAACTGGTATCATTTGCCATTACCTCTGCACTCCTTCACCTCAAACTTTGCAGATCAATTTTTTCAAACACCTGCTCCACAACTACTTCGTCTTCAATTTCATTTTTGTCATTTCCTTTGCTAATTATTTCCTCTATCAAACCAATTTCCATATTTTCGCCCCCTATCAATCAGGCTTTCCAATGTCTCTTCGATGACATTTTCAAAATTTGCCATTCTTTCCTGCTCCTCTTCTTCATTTTCATCATCCTCAGAATCATCCCAGCTAAATTCAACAATTTTTTCAATTTCAGCCTGAGTTAAACCTCTTGGACGCATCTTTATATGTTCATATGTACAAAAAAAAGTTGTTTCAAATTACCACAGTTGACCGATGTTGCCTATAGGCAACAACACTTTTAAAAAATTACTATAAACAAACCATACACTTTTTTCATGGGGGTTTTTTTTTAAATAACACTCTTACCTTTATTAATTTATATGGTTCACTTGGTTTTATAATAAAACAATTATTTTAATGTTTTTTAACAATTTTTGTATCAGCACATTTTTTTAACACAAACTTCAGAAATTCACTCTACTACGAACGCCTACTGAATGCACGCACGTACAGATTATAAAAGAAAAAATAGCTGTTAGCTTTTGCAACACATTAAGCTACATAATGCAAAAACCCCCGAATTAAAAAATTTTAATTCGAGGAAATTAGAAGCGTTTAACTACAATGTTGCCTATAGGCAACATTGGGCATGAGAGGGTTAAAAACTCCATTGAAATCCGATATATTTGCAAAAAAAAAATTACCTGCAAATACGATATTTGCTTCAACGTTATTAATCATTTAAGACCTTAGTCACTTGCAAATAGTTCACAACTTTATAACTTGTACAAAAATTTGTAGAAAAGAAAATCTTTTTCCATTTGGAAATTTTATTTAACTCATAAAATTCTGTTGAAATTACATCAAGAAATAAGTTGTTTGAGAAATAAATGTTCAGAAAATTAACGAAGATTTTATCTAATTTTTAACTTACAACTTTGAATAACAAACACGGAAAAAAATTACAAATTAACTTAGCTAAAGTGAAAACTTCTAGTGTTACAAATTAAATGCTAAATCAAGTTCCTAGATGAGGACAAAAAATTCTCATTGAGTTTGTGATGTAAACTAACAAATAACTCCAGAAATTCTAAGAACATTGCCCACTAAATAGTCCCTTAGGCAAGAATGAAGTCCGGATAGCGACCGTCAATTAATTATTTTTCACAATTTCTTAAATAATTTTAGGGATTTTAGCACATTTAATTACTATAAAGGCAGTTAATATTTATTCCGATAAAAATAAAGTTTAAAATGAAAAAAGTTTTCTTTTTTCAACAGATGATTGAAGATTGATAATAATTAAATTGTATTATTCTTAAATGTGACATAATATCTAAATATATATCTAAATATTACATATTATTTTCTAGGCATATATAACGTCATGTTTAATTGGATTAGTTTTATCTAATTCTAAATGCAGTATACAATAGGATACGACTATATAAGACGTCATATTAAAATTTTTTAACAAACATACCCAGCCAGAAATTGCCAATGGTCTGAAAAATCAAGCACAAAAAGCGCTTTGCCAATACTTATTTACAAAAATCATTCAATAAGAAATAATACAACTTTTTACTGAAGTGAATTACCAAGTAGGACTTTATTGGTCCTTTTTGGTATTGGTACTGGCAAAGCGGTTATTGCCAGTGCTTTGCCAACTTTTTAAAAAAGAAAAGGCCAAGCCCTGCCATGTGTTATCATTTTGGGGTTGGCAAAGCACTTATTATATTATTAAAAAAGCACTTTATTGGTTGTTCTACCAATGCTTTGACAACGTTTTAAAATTATGGTTTTGGTACTGGCAAAGCGCTCATTGCCAGTGCTTTGCCAACGTTTTAAAAAAGGAACGGTCAAGCCCTGCCCGGTGTTATCATTTTGGGGTTGGCAAAGCACTTACATCTTCAGATATCCAACGCTCATACCACCGTTGAAAGCATTGGGCCAATGCTTTGCCGTTCGTATTTTTCTGGCTGGGTAATTGTATGTATGATTTACATATATATTAGTCTTTGGGTACTTGAAGTCACATATACTTCCTTGCATATTCATATATGAGTCCTTTTTTGCACATACGGAATTCCATACATTTCCTTATTAGCCCATAAATGGCACTCTTCTGCGAATTTTAAATAAAATATACTTCCATATATGTCCATATATAAACACCTTTTGCAAATATGAAATCACTTATACCTCCATATATAACCATATATGAGCCCTTTTTAATATTTTCAATCGAATGCACTTCCTTATAAGCCCATATATGAAACAGATATTTCCATATTTGTAAATATGCGCAACCATATATGTCCATATATGAACATATTTGATGTTTTTTAACCGGGCTCCTAAACCTGCGAATATTTCCAATAGTAATTGATTTATTTTTTTTTATTTCATTACCCTAAACCGAGCACTAGGTACTATGGCCTTCGGACGCGTAGTGGCGAAAACAGACCAGTGCCTCTGGTGGGAATCGAACCTACGACCACCGCACTGATAAGCCAGCATGCCACCAACTAGCCTTCCGGGGCGCACTAATTGATTTATTAAGATAGAAAGTCCTATTATATGTTTAACAAAATAATATTTCATAAAGTATAAAGTAAGTATATATAAGAAAAGTGTAATACTGTCACAATATATTTTCTGTAAACGATTTAAGTTTATTAATATAGTTTTACATAAAGTTTGTTTTCAAATAAATAATCAATTAAAGTACATACAAATAATTTCCTCAACTTTTTCAATCGGTAGTTTAAAAAACAAACTATAGAAATATACGGTCTTTCGGTAGTATCTAAATATTGAAAGTTAAATTTTGAATATTTTTTGTTTTCGCTTTAAAAAAAAAACGCAATCATTCCCATAACATTTTTTACAAAAAATTTAAATTGCAAAAAATTCAAACATACCAAAATAACAAGCATACACTGAAAATATTTTGTAGTTTAAATTAACTGAAAATATAATTTAATTTTCATTTAAATCAAATGTTTCTTGTTATTTATTTTTAAATATCGCTTAAATAACAAACAAATCCGTAAAAACAAAAGAATAGTAAGTTAAAAATAAATGTTCAAATTCCTACTACAGATCAATAAAAACAAAAGGTATATTCAGTTATATGAAATTATTATTTAATTCAATTTTCAATTCAATTTATTTATTTACATAACATGAATATATATTTACAAAGTAATAATACAAATTTAAAGAGTTCAGGCGATAATTAGCCTTTTCTACTTAGAAAATTAATTACAAAAGATATAATAATATTATATTTGACAATATTTTTTTCTTTTAAGTTTAGGAAAAAAGTAACAAAAACCTATTTAAATAATAAAAAAAAAAGAAAAAAAAGTTTTTAATGTTAAGATAAAACTTAAAACTACGTGCTAACTGACGATTCGTTAATGTGTAAATATTCAGAAAATTGACATCTGATATCATAATTGTGAGTGAGCTTCAAAATTCTATCATTGACCATTTCGATACCGTTTATGGAGTGCAATCGTTGAGTCGAATAATGCCGAGGAAGATTGTAAATCATCTTGAGTAATTTATTTTGACTTATTTGAAGTTTTTTGACATGACAGGTTGCGACATCATTCCACACGGGGGCAGCATAATAAAGTATGGACATAAAAATAGCTTTGAATATTATAAGTTTATTATATGGACTTAATGTTGACTTTCTATTAATGAAAGAATACAAAAGTTTTGTGACATTATTTATTTTGTTTATGACGTAAGAAACATGTTTGCTAAAGTTAATTTTTGAGTCCAATATTACTCCAAGTTACTTAACTTCAGACTCCCATTTTATAGTTGTGTTGTTATTAATGTTTAAATCTCTTTGGGGGATAAAACAAGAATTTCTTCTGCGAGTGAAGTATATTGCTTGAGTTTTTTGTAGATTTATAAGAATTTTCCATTTCTTGAAATATTCTTCTAAATTTATTAACGCGTTTTGTAGGCTTGCGATGATATCTTCAGCATAAACCCCATGACAGAGAATCGCCGTGTCGTCAGAAAATATAGATGAAGTGCAGTCAAACAATGTAGGAAAATCAGACGTAAATATATTATACAATATTGGAGATAATCAAGATCCTTGGGGGCAACCCGCTGGAATATTAATTTGTGTAGAGGAGTTCTTACCTATATAAACTTTGAACGATCGGCCAATTAAAAAGCTCTGTAATATTTTTATTATTTAAGGAGGAAAATTTAAATTAATCATTTTGTACACCAGACCTTCGTGCCATACAGAGTCAAAAGCAGACTTGATATCCAACAACAATATAACCGTATCATATTGAAATTATTTTTGATTTTAGATTTAATTCTGTATAAAGGATGGGAGGTGTTGTGACCAGACCGGAATCCGAATTGTTGAGTTGGGAACACCTGATTAACGTCACAAAATTTTAAAATTTTTTCCTTGATAACTTTCTCTTGGACTTTGCTTAAAGAGGATAACAAGCTGATTGGTCTATATGATAATGGACATGATGCGACTTTGTTCGGTTTACATATAGCAATCACTTTTGCCTCCTTCCAACAGTCTAGAAAATAACAATATTTAAGGCAGTTATTAATAATATTTGTCAAGCTTTGTAACCCTTTTTTAGGAAGTGCCTTTAATATTTTATTACTGATACCATCAATGCCAGGTGATTTTTTTATCTTAAAACTTTTGATTATGTTTCTTATTTTTTCAATTAAAACATAGTAATCATTATTAATAGCATATTGTACGTGTTGGAAAGAATCTATAGCGTTGTTTACCGTATTTATTGTGGTAAAATCACTTAGGCTTGATGAAAGCGTATGGTTTGATTTGAATGTGTTAGCAAGCAATTGACATTTTTCTAGAGCAGTAGAGTAAAGAGTACCATTATGTTTAAGAATCGGCATGACATTATGTTTCTTTCGTAGGACTTTTGAAATATTCCAAAAGGGAGAAGAATTTTTATCAAGGGATGCCAAAACATTGCTCCAAGATTTGTTTCTTTCAATAATGAGTTCTTGCTTTGTTTATTAAGTCTGTTCATTTCAATTTTATCTGCATTATCTCTATTCAGCATCCATTGTCGTCTAAAAAAATTACGATTCACGATCAGCATTCTGATATGTGTAGGTAGAGGTTTGGTTTTGGGCAAAATAGTTCTTTTTTGGACACTTATTTCTGTGGCATTCTTAATTACATTTTTAAAGTTATCGATCCTCGTATTTACTTCGTTTATATTCAAACATTCAGATTCGTATTCTGAAATGTTATTATTAATATGCTGTTTGAACTGCGCCCAGTTAGCTCTACTGAAATCGTATACAAGGTTCGTATTGTGATAATTTGAGCCATAAAGGTTTACTTTAACCGGTAGGTGGTCAGAGGTTAACTCATTCAAAGCAACAGGTTCCGAAAGCTGCATTGGTATATTGGTAAAAAAAGTCTAAAGTTGATGATTGGTGAGATTCGTTAGAAGGCACATATGTAGGGTCACATGGGTACTTAATCCAAACGTTGTTGATTTCACTTTTCTGTTGAAGAATATTTCCCCAGCAGTTAGCACGCAAACATCCCCACGATCGATGTCTGCTATTGAAATCACCCAATAGAATGAAATTGTTATTAGTACGAGTTAGCTTTAAAATATCTGCAGCAAAGTTGTCTTTTTTAATGCCGTCACGACCAGTTTTATTTTGAGCGAAAAAAATAAAATCATAAATAATAATTATTTTTGAGTTTTATTTTTTTTTTGCTCAAAAAAAATGATTATGGCTGATTTTTTTATTATTACTCAAAAATAATCATTACCATTGAAGAAAACTTTAAAATCAAAAATTTAAAAATCATGACGGATATGCAAAGATTGTCAAAAAATAATAATAATGGTGCAATAAATTTTTTTTATGTCTCTTCTAAGTGATTGATTTTTTGATTCAAAAAAACGAGCAATAATCACTATTTACGGTCCCTGGTTTTTACATACAAATTTATGTAGGTACAAGCGTTAACTAACCTAACTAACTAAGTAAGCAAAACATAAGAGGCAGCTAACGGTGATCTTTTGTATGAAAATAATGTACAACTGCCAAAAACATGAGGCACTTATTTTAAATGCGCAGGTATACACAGTGCACTTAATGAAGGCAATTGCATACGTAATTTTGTAAAATAACAACGAAACCAAAATTTTGTGCAGTTATGTGAAAAGTGCACGTAAGTAAAAGGCAGTTAAATCAAAACTACTGTAATATTTCATTATTGTCATCATCCAATGTTTGGAGTGGCTGATAGTAGTTATTGTTATTGTTTGTAGCGGTACTACCGCTAACAATATTTTTTGTTTTTCTCATTTTAGCTTGCAAATTGAAAGCATTAGTATCATATTCGCGACCACGTTTAATTGCTGTTTTTTTTTTTTTTAATTTAATATTATGTTTACTAATTCTTGATTTAATCAAAGCACAACTACGTCTTGATCACACGAGAGTACAGCATCAACTGAATTATTTAATTATTTCTTTGTTTTTATTTTCTACAAAATGTATACAAACACACCATATGTGTAAAAGTTTTCAATTTCTGATTTGAAATTTGATTTGAAATAATTTTGTATATAAGCAAACATTTTTCATAAAAAAAGCAGACACGAATTTTTTGAATATTTTTTTGAAAAAATAATTTAAATTTATAATAACTGTAAAGGAAACAAATGAACTACAATATTTCATTTTTGTCGTTAAATATGTATGAAACTTTAAATAAATGAAAATATTAAATGAAACTAAAAAAATCGGTTAATGGAATTAAATTATTTTGAACAAATGTATGGAAAAGTTGAAAAAGATTTTTATTTAAAAATAAATGCATGTTCCTTTATTTTTAACTCAACTGAAACTTTTTTATTAAACTACAAACAGTAAACTACATACAATTCTGAGTGTACAAACAAATACAATACAATTGGCTTGTGTTCCGTTTTTTATTTACAAAAAAAATCTTTGAATTTCAAAACCAAAAGGTTTTTTTTTGAAGTTTTGTCCCTTAAATATTAAAGGTTGTTTTCAACGACTTATGTTGTTATTACTACTTGTATCGGTTATTTAAACAATGTTTAAAAATAAATATCAAAATGGGTTGAGTATACATACAAATCTTTAGTACTTTTTCAATTGTGTTTTCAGTTAATTTAATAGGTATTTTAGATAGTAACTTAAGTAATAATATTGTGAGTGTACTTTTTAAATTAAACTGGTAAAATCAAGAACTTTTTGCAGGCAGATTGGGTCTCAAAGGGATGAATGCAGGCAATAATAGATTTTGTTGTTCTCTGTGTGTTGTTTTTCACTCATATTCGTTTTAAAGCATTTTCAAAGAATTTTTTTTTTAATAATGGTCGAAAATATCAAACGGCTTATGCGACAGCCGATTCAAGACGATATTCAATTGATAAAAAAAACTGTCTGCTGCCGCAGCTAACCGCCTAACGACCGGCGGCTTGCATCACTAGTGACAAGTTCATCTTATTATCCAATATTTTAGATTCGAAATAATTATTTACAACTTCTAAGTATTTCAGTTAAATTATTTTAAAGTATGTTGTGCAATATTAAAAAATTATTTTAAATTAATAAGTAACATAAACCACAAAATGTACGTTTTGAAAAATTCACTGACAGAAATGAGTTAATAATTTTAGCGATTTTTTTCAATGGTCAATAAAGTTATAGCTTAAATGGATTGCTATCGTTTAAATCCTTATTCAGATGATACATTCAAATGTGTACCTAATTTAAAATTACAATTTGCACCAAGTAATTTTAAATGTAATTCAACTATCATGTGACTCAATAAATTCTCTTTTTAAATTTCAAATTATTTCCTTTTGCAATTATATGTTTATGTAGTTTTTTTTTTTTTAATAGTCATCTCTATAAATTTTCAAGATAAAACTATAATTTGCCCATAAAAATATACCCATGGCTTCCTTACACTAAGAAAAAAAATTTGTAATCGCTACGGAAAGTTTTGCTGTTATTACGGGAAATTTAACTAATTTGAGCCTTGCGGTATTTTTGCTAAATGTAGAAACATATGTCTGCTGAGCTGTAGTAAAATGAAATTAGTAAAACAGATTAGTAGCCACTATTAAATTTTAGTAAAAATTTAATTTAAAATACTAAATTTTAATTTAAAATTTCAGTAAACTGCAAATTAAAATTAATTTACTAAAATCAGGAAAAAAAATTTGCTAACTTTTAGTACATCCAATAGAACTTCAAAGAGTAAAAATAAAAAATGTAAAATAAAACGACTTTGTTTTTCCATCCTTTACACTTTCTTCCTAATAACGGAACATTTTTTTAATTTTAACTCTGTAATAAAAAATGTTATTTGTTTAAAATATTTATATATATATATTAGAGTTAATTTTGAAAAATAGATTTTTGGATATTATCATTTTTTAGAAGGTTTTTGTATCAATAAAAATAATGGCGTATTATTTTTTTTATTTCAACTCCTTCCCGTGCCTTCAGGCGCGAAATTTTACCAACTAGTTGTTCGGAGTGTGGTCCAAAAAAGTAATTAAAAAAATAAATTGTTGTTAAATAGAAATTACAAAACCAATAAATTATTTTGTATTCACTAAAAAATTAAATTTTTTAACTTTAATAACTTTTGAACGGGTAACTACAAAATTAAAATTTTTTGACCATTTTTCTCAGCTGTAAGTATTTTTCATTGTATATTAACAAAAAAAAAATATTTTAATTTTTTTTTTTTTAAATTATTTTTTTGGACCACTCTAATTATGCATTCTGGTGCATTCAAAAACTAAAAAAAAGCTTATTGGCCTAAGTTTTCCCGTAGAATCGAATACTGAAGTCAGATTTGACATATATTTAGCCGTTTCTGTTGTATGGGAAAAGGGACCCAAAATCCGCGATTTGAGTCGCCTATAGGAACGGGAAAGAGTTGGAATTAAACAAAAAAAAAAATACGCCATTATTTTTATTGATACAAAAACCTTCTAAAAAGTGATAATATCCAGAAATCAAAATTCAAAAAATAATTTGAAAACGAACTCTAATATATATACATATTTTGCGATTAGAAAAATTTTTGCTGAATTTAGCAACTGGTTTTAAAAAATTAGTAAAATATTTTGCTACAATCAACAATAAAAATTAGTACAAAATACAGTAATTTGTAAAATGAGAATATCAAAATTTTTAACTAAAATAAAAAATTGTACTAAAAATTTGTACAAAAATAGTAAAGAACGATTCAAAATTGTTTCTACTAACTTTTTTTCTGAGTGTATTTATCTTGTATCCTAACCACATATTTCCCCAAAAAAAACCCTTTTGCGGTTTATTCAGTTAATGACTTGAGCTATAAACTATTTTCTTTTTTTGTACTTATTTTCCTTTAAAATAAATAAACCAAGCGAAGGATAAAACGAAACATATAAACGGAAAAAAAGCATATAAATTCTGACAACTTTATTACAGAGGAATGAAGAACACAAAGTTTCCTTCTATGTACTTTGTAGTAGTTTTAAATTGTTAAGGTGCCTGAAATTTTTTTTTTTTACATTTGTATTTATTTTGCCAACATTTTTATGGAAGAACCCATGAAACAATACAATTTACATGCAGAACATAATTTGGTTTTTAGTGCAATGAACCCGAAACAAAATAAACGAACTTTGAAATATTGAATGGCTTATATGTATTTACGTATGTAGTTTTCCTTTTTTGTTACTTGTTAGTTCGAAAGGGAGCAAAATCTTGTATATTAAATGGAAATTTATGTTTTAAAATAAAATAATAAGAGTTTTTTTGGCAAAGGCATTCATATAACAATATTTACTTACCGAGAAGGTTCCCATGATCAAAAACATAATAATTAACAAGCAAATACAAAAAACTACTAGAACGTTCACAATTTTTTTTTTCAAATGCTGTATTAAATTGTTAATTGTAAATTTATTTTCACATAAATCAAAGAAAAATTTAGGAAACTTCTCCTAAATGCAAAACTTTTACTAGTGTGCAAAATACAATTTTAGAGTTGATCCAACTAATCCCAGTAAAATAGGAAAACCCAAATAACAGGTTGCAGATCAACTTATGCTGTATTGAAATGGGTTTAACTTAATATTCCACAACCGATTCTTTTTGTATGGAGGATGTTCTATTTACAAAAGGCTCTTTACCTCCAAACAAGAACACGTTGCTTTTTAACCGGTTCTAGAACCTTAAGTTTTCCTTAAGTTTTGACTCCCAGTAAAAGCAGCTGTCCTGAAACAGATTCTGATGTAACCAGTTGTAAAAACTTTTGCTGGGATAATTTCTGTGAAGTGTTTTTTAATTCCTGTTTATAAATTCAATAAAATAATGAAATTTTTTAGAGCTTAATAGTTGTTTAACCTTTCAGTACTATAGGCACAGTTTCATTAGATTGCTGAAGATTGGAAGACTATACCGTTGCGATTTACAAACTCCCAGTAGAGAAAAGCGTTACCATTAAATAATTACATATATTTACAATTACAATAATTACAATAATTACAATAATTACAATAATTACAATAATTACAATAATTACAAGAATTACAATAATTACAATAATTACAATAATTACAATAATAATAATCGATAGTTTTAAACCAAAAATACTTCTAGAAATATTTAAAAATACATGTTTTCACAACGACTCGACATTGCATAACACATAAGACGATTTTCCAAAAAAAATTTAAAATATTTGTTTGCTAGATTTTGCTAATTTTAACTTTTAATGCTGATATTAACTCTAGCTAACCAAAATTTTATATTTGTATGGCAAATTTTCTTGTCTATTATGCAATTAGTAAAATTTTAACAACTAACTATACTCATATAAAAGACACTTTTGAATATGTTTGCAGGTAATAATTTATATGTTTAAAATGATTTAAATTTTCAAACCTAAACAAAGTTATATATGCAATTTTAAATTTTTTATATTTTATGTTCAAGACAAGCAAACATTTATATAATTAACATATATATATTAGCATCCAAACATAAATATGTTTGTCGGTAGAGGTTGTTCACTTTGTAAAAATCATATATATTTTTACAGACGAACATAATTATATTTCCAAGCAAACATGTTAAAATTACCAGCATTTATACTTCCAACAGCGCGTTTTTTCAGTATTGAGGATTTCACAAAAATGTTTATTTTGGAAGTGGTATGAGTCTACTTTTTTTTGTTAATAGAAAAAAATCATAAATAATTAAGAATATTGGAATTATTTTTGTATGGAAAGTAATAACAAAATTTTCTAAAAAAAAAAAATATATTAGATGTAGTAATCAATTCGAAACAATTAATTTTAATAACTACGAAACAACTAATTTTGATGACATAATCAAGGTTAATAAAGATAGATTTTTTTGCTAACTTTTTTTTTTTGCAAATCGGTACAAAACGAATTTTTATATAACAAAACGAGTTTTATAAAAAAAAAAAATTAATAGTGTTAAAAACTATAGAAATATTGAGTAACTTTTTTTTAAGTTAACGACTTGGAAAACATTTTTATTTTGGAAGTGGCATGGGCCCTCGTTGTTTTTTGTTAACAGAAAAAATCTTATATAAACAAGAATATTGGAATAATTTTTGTATGGTCAAATAATAAAATAATATAAAAAAATTGTATGACCAAAGTTGGAATTCGCAAAAATTTAGCACATAAAAGTTTTAACTTTTTTATGGAAAATTGTCTTATCTATTACGCAATGTCGAGTCGTTGTGAAAACACGTAATTTTTAACATTTCTATTATTTGTGTCTACAAACATTGATTTCTTTTGGCGAAACGTTGTAAATAATTTTTACGGGGCAAGTTTATTTTTATATTTTTTTTTATTAGACAAACTCTGTTCACTTCTTGAACAAAGCAAATAGTATATGTATAAAAATATTTAATTGTAAACAGATAAGAATTTTAACGTAATAAATTTGGGCATTTGATGTGACTCTTTGTTGTACATTAGATTTGTTATATTTGTTAACTTCATGCATTGTTATCAACGCAGTGTTTAAAACTCATGATCAGGTCACAGCCTTTTTGCTTGCTTTACTTGTACACTCAGCATGTGTTCAAGATTTTATAGTGTATATTAGGTAGTAAAGAATTTTATTTATAATTTAATGTGTAAAATATAAGTTTTCTTTTAAATATTAAATAATTTATATTTTAAAAATTCTGTTAACTTTAAAAATATAAATAAATTATATAATATAATTTAATATATAATTTTAAAAATATAATTAAACTATATACTATAATTTAAGACTTAATTTTGTTATATAATGTAATTCAATACATAATTTTATTATATATTATAATTTATGCTATAATTTATAATTAAAGGTATAAATTAGGGTTTGTTACAACAACTCAAATTTTATCTAAATGAAAGCATTTTATGTAGATTCTATTTGCTAAGAAAAAAAGTGTATTTTATATAGCATTTTTTTATATCTGAAAAAGTGGTTAGATAATTTCAAAAATGTGTATGTGGCCAAACTACGCTTTTTGTTCGGCATCACTTGCAGTACTCAATTTTTGCATACATTTTAATAGTTAGATTAAAAATGTGTTGTTTATTGGCCGAAGTAATGCAAAAAAAACGGAAAGACAATAAACACACTTATAATTTGACTTAAATTTCACCAACAAGTTAAAAAAGATTAAAATGTAAGTAAGAATATGTCAAAAATTTGACAAAACAATCATCGAACCGAGAATTTTATTTTTATAAAGGCAGAAATACGCCTCATTATTCATTATTTTACCCCCAAATAAATAACTTAAAAACCCATAAATCAAGGTGGGATACCCCCAAATAGGCAAAAATTTTGTCAAACAATAAACAATAATGCTTGTTATCTCATTGAAAATAATTAAGCGAGTATAATTGCTCTCATTTTTTTACACACTTAATATTCATATCAACTACACACACATCATTCATTTGGTTACCAAGCTCATTTGCACAGACCTCTAGTATGTAGGCAGGGTTGCGTATGAGTGTTATTAATTCAACAAATACAAATTATATTACTCATACGCCAGAGTTAATATAATGTTTTTTTTTTGTATGATAGGATAAGTATGTGTGCACGTATGCTATTTTGAAATCTGTAACAACACACACGCAAAAAAAAAAAACTGGTTGAATATTATTGAAGTGCTTATATTTGAAATACTGATACAAATTAGCTATAATAAAGAAAAGTAATTATTTAGTTATCAGTAACCCATTATTACATGTTTATAAGAATTGTAGAGACCAAGTTGATAATATTTCTAATAGTCTAAAAAAATACCTCCTCATTTTTACACTCGGTATACGCAGAAAAAAGCTGGGGGAATATTATCAAGGTGCTTAGTAATTATAAAACTACATAAGTTTCAAGTTAGTTTTACAAATTTCTTGTAAAATATATGCTTCATTCAATATTTTTCTTGTATATAGTTTACAAAAATTTTTAAATATTTAACTAGAATTTTGTAAAACTAACTCTAAACTTATGTAGTTGTATAATTACTAAGCACTTTGATAATATTCCCCCAGTTTGTTTCTGCGTGTATTGAGTGTAAAAATTATGAGGTATATTTTTAGACTATCAGAAATATTACCAACTTACTCTCTACAATTCTTTTAAACATTTAATAATGGGTTACTGATAGCTAAATAATAACTTCTCCTTATTGTAGTTAATTTGTATCATTATTTCGAATATAAGCCCGGTGTAGAAACGGTAACGAGTTTTTTGATTTCCAGTACGAGACCAACTTATCCTTTGTAATCTTATAACTACTACGTTTTTTATATATTTGAAAAATTTGGATATGGCATCATATCTTTCCAGGATGACAATTACATCCAACTTTTAGTATGACAGGACAATGATTTTTAAATGTTTATGTCGTTGAGCCTACAATGAGTCTATTTATACTCTGACTTTTTAACAAGATTTGGTTGCATGTAGTCCTTGTTTCTGGGTGTACTGGGTAGAGAAGCAAGTAGGGAAGTAAAATAAGCACGATTTTTGTTTCGATGCTGTTTTTTGACGTTTCTATTTACACTCATTTGTATCATTGTTATGTTGTTTCATTAATATTCCGCTTTTTAATTGATTATGTGTTTTTAAAAGAAAAAAATGTGGATTAATCAGCAATATATTCCAATATTTTTTCTTTATTAAAATCGTGCATGGTTTAAAAAATTATTTAAATAATTACAAACAAATTTAAGTGGTTGCGCTAAAAGTTATTTTATATTTACGAATTAACAATTAAAGATTATTGGCAGATTAAACGTTAAATGGAGCAAAGTGTTTTTGCAAGCAAAAAATCGACTTGCAAATATATATGACTTTAGGAAACAACTTTAAAAGGAAATTGAGCAACGAGCCTGCAATTAATGTCGTCGTCTAAATTGCCTCAATATAGGTACTTGCAGAAGTTTTTATTGCAAACATATTTGTCAGTAAATCAATGGTATTATTAGAATAACTTTTGCAAATATAAAAATTTGTATATTAACATATTCGACTCTTTCTATTGCTAGAGTATCAGATAAATTCGATAAAACCATTCAAAAACATAGTAGTGACAGGTCATTATCGTATACATTACGAAGTAATGATATTTCATTGGAGTTTATATTAATTTAAAATAAAAAATAATGACTTAGTGATAACGGATTATAGAAGTACTTATATGTAATTGCAAAACAATGAGTTACTAGTAATTAGTTGCATAATTATCGGTTTTTATATTTATTAATATATTTTAAACATTTTTACAATAAAATTTTCCGATCTAAAGCTATTTTCAAAATTTTTTAAAGATTAAAAAAAAAATTCAAGGAAACCACTTATTTTGTAACTCTTTGGTTACCGCTTGTTCCATTATAGTAATTAACCAAATTTTATTTCACTATGAGTAACCAATAATATAACTCATTATTCTCACTTTCTTTGTAAGCGATATGTTAATGACCATCCACAAATTTTGGGATTTTGGGATTTTGAATTTTTTGTGTGCTACATACACGCTTAATTACTTGTAGATGTCTGTTTTTGAGGGGGAATTGTGCAACCGTGCTCTGGGAAAATTTGGGAGATTATTGGTCCACACATTACAAAATTCAATAGAAACAGATAGAGAATATAATGTAGATTATAAGTAACATTACCTAATTTTGTATCATTTTTACCTGTCACCTTTAGTTTGGTCAACCTTTAGAAACAAATTTAGTGATTCATTTTAATTATGAATAACATAATCTTTATTAATTAGGAATGGTATTTGGAATAAACAATATAATTTAAAATTAAATTTAATTGTTAAGGTGTGAGTAAAAATTAGTATAATTTGAGACAAAAACCTAACAATTTTAAGAATTGTAATATTTAAAAATAATAATAAAATTAATTCGTACTTACATACAAATCCATAGGAAGAAGTGATCCCTGCGTTGCTGGTATTAGTTTTAGATTTATTTATTTATTTTTTTTATTAATTAATAATCATATAATTACAAATTATATACACGCAAACAAAAAAGTTTGTAAAGTCAGCAAAAAATTTGCTGAGTCAGCAAATTTAGTCAGGAGGGTGCTAGCAAAAAAGTTGCTAATGTTGATTTTTAGCAACAAAATTAGTAGATTCAGCAAAAGTTTGCTAACACTTAGTAGATTAGAAATAAAAAAGCCATGGTAAAAATTAATAAATTTTTTGCTGAATTTTAGTAGACTGAAAAAAAACGCAAAAAATTGTAAAAAAATTGTAATTTAGTTAATATATTTGCTGAAATTCATAAAACATATTTTGTGATTCTTTTAAAAATAAGTTACAATAATTGCGAAATATAAAAACTTTCATTTTCCCACATTGACGACATGAATTAATTTAGTATCTGAAAATATATAGAAATAAATATATGTAACATAACAAAAATTATCTTTCAACTACTTACATCAATGGTGGTATAAATGATGCTTTCTTTTAAAGAACGCAACTGCCGAAGATAATTATAGAAACGAAACGAAAAAAATAAACAGAAACAAACGAAACGAAAAAACAACACTTTTTTTGCAATAAGAAAAAGGAACCAAAAAATTTACCTAAGATGTGTGTCTTTGTCTTTCGCTTTACTCTGTCTACATGTCTGTATATGTTTGTTTGCAATTTGACCACACTAGATTATTAATCTATTAACTTTTATTATAGAAATACATATTAAATTTAAATATTTTCTTTTGTCTTTTATTTTATTAATAGATAATTATTTTCACAAGCCGGTGACAACGCAAAATTTAAGTTGTTTTAATCCTCAATTTTGTTTTATGTATGAAAAAGAGATACAAAAGTCTTCCGTGGTTGATTTTTTTTATATGTCATATTAGAGTTATACATCTTGACATGCCGCGACATCTGCTTCATTCTGCGTATATCTTTCAATCTGGTTGTCGTCCACACTATTGATGTGCTTATCAGCACAAGTTTTTTTTAGCAAAATGAATTAGTAAAACATTAGTATATTAGTAAAGCATTAGTATAAAACAGTTAAGTGCTGAATAAGTATAACAAAAATTTTAGCTGAAAACACGATTTTAGCAAAAAATTTTGCTAAAAAATAGTATACCTGATTTACAAGACGTTTTACTAACTTTTGTACTAACTTATTTTTTGAGTGTACTACTACCCTAACCGAGCACTAGCTACTATCGGCGCGTTGTAGCGAAAACAGACCAGTACCTCTGGTGGGGATCAAACCCATGACCCCCGCACTGCTAAGCCAGCACGATACCAACTAGCCTACCGGGGCGTACAGATTTATTTTATTTTATTTTTATTTATTTTTTTCTTTTGGTACAAGTAAGAGTGAGAGTCTCTTAGAGCACCTCAAACATTATAATATCAATTTATAAAGTCATATATAACATGTTATAAACCTAAAAATACAATAACAATAAAAGTGAAATTAAAACAAAAAAAAAAAAAATTGCTACTTATAAAGTTTTAAATCGTCCGCTTTGAAACTCAATTCACGGGGACCGGATTTAAATGGGTTAGGTCACTAATTCCCCAATTTCACAGTACTACCGAAGAACATTCTTGAGGACGATAAATAGTTGAAATCAGATATATTAATATTGCACGTTCGACTAGACCGAGCAAGCTTAAGTTTTTTATATAAATAATCAGTTTATTTTTTGTTAATAATCTTGTTAAAAAATATTAAATAACGGATGTTAAGATATGATGTCAAACCACTTCCTAAAATTCGTATATAATAATTCGATGATTTATAAATTCTGATAAACTCAATATTAATTAATATTATTAAATTAATGACTAACGGTTAATAAACATTGTAAAAACTAAATTAAATTAAAAGAAATTATTGGTAATAATATTAAGTCATATTAAACTAAAGGTAAGAATAAGTCAAATAGATCTAAGTGAAAATTAAGTGAAAATGAAAAAAAGGTTAAGTCAAAGTTAAGTTATGTTAACCCATAGAAAGGTTAATCAAATTTAAAGTTTAAATAGATTAATTCAAATCTCGCTCAGTTATAATAGTGTAAATTTAATTCAATGTCAAACTGGGTTAAGTTAAAATCCGGTATTTCTCAATTAATACAACTTATAAAGTTGTCCCATAGTAAATCATTAAATTAGGCCCACGCCTAACCAAAATTCGGTAAACGATCGTATCCCTATTCGGCTTCAATTAAATATTAATTTATGAAAGGGGAATACGGAAGAGATTAAGTAGATACTGATCTAAATAAGCGACCATTAAAGTGAGCTTGTGAGCTTTTCTAGTATATTTAACGAGATATTATAATGAAAATTATTCAAGTTCGATGCCATACTCTATATTTCTTTATTAGGATATTGTCCTAACAAATAATCTATAGAGTTTTTTGTTTTCAAATTTATTACTTGACCCTTTCAGGAATGTGTTGATAGATCTATTTCGGGAATTTTCTACACTCAGGGAACTTCTGCTTTAAAAATATGTAGTTGTTTGGGTTGTAATACAGTTTCTTTATTTTTAATGTAAATGTAAGTCATAAAAAATTTTTAACTAACCTTGTAGTTCATTTAAAAAAACAACTCGCATCAAATGAATGTTTTATGATTTTACATTCATTTTTTACAGTAGTTTTTTGTTATTAAAAAAAATAAAAATAAATAAATGTTTGTTTATTTTTTACTACCATGTGGTTCATTTTTACTACAATTGTTAGTAATTTTTGAACATTAAAAAACAAATGACAATGTTAGTTGAATTTAATGAAGTGTTAGTCGTCCTTTCTTTAAATGAAATTTCATTTGTTTTCGACTGCAATTGCTGTCGTCTTTACCAACATAATTTCCTAAGTGTAGGTTCCCATCATCATAACACGTTTTGAAAGCGGTAATAATCCCATGCCAAATATCAAACATTCATATAAACTAGTTTACTCACTACATGAGAACTAATATATGCGCTTGAAGTTAAACATTATAACCATTAATCAAAAAATAAATTGAAAACTTGTTTGATGTGCAAGGTCCACCTCTGGTGGATATTCAATACACGTTTTTTGTTTTTCTCTCCTTTTTATATTTTGTTTAGTTTATAAACAACACAGGGGGAGTAAACTAGACGGTACTTTGTCTTTTATACAAGTTTGATGTAAAATAAAAATTATATGATATTAAAAATAAAAATTATGTTTTTTTCGACCTTTAATTGTGCAATGAAAATGAAAATTATTCAAGTTCGAGGCCATACTCTATATTTCTTTATTAGGATATTGTCCTAACAAATAATCTATAGAGTTTTTGTTTTCAAATTTATTATTTGACCCTTTCAGGAATATATGTTTGTGAAGTTAAAAAAAGTTTTTAAATAATAACGCTTCAACTACTTAAAATGATGCGTTGGACCAAAACTGTTTTCAAATTAATTTATTAATAATTTCATCATAATAAATTCTACATAACTAAACTTTTGATCCATATTTCGATAAGCAAATAAGATTTTTTTTTTTTTTAGCAAACAATACTAATTGTGAAATCATTGCATGTCGGAACCTAAACTTACCGCCCAAAAACCTCTTCGTATTTTTTTTTGTTTTCAACTTTTCAGTACATATTGTTTTTGTGCTATTACTTAAGCGCATTTGTGAAAACAACTTTTGCCATGACATCCTAATGCATATTACAAATATGCAAATATACAACCTTTTTCATTTGTGCGATTCGCGAATATTTTATGTAAATGAGCACTGGACAGTTGAAATTCATTCACCTTTCTAATATTAATCGATATTTTTTGTTATTATACTCAGAAAAACTTTTAGTAAAGAAATTTATTTTAAAAATTTGTTGTAAAAATTAAATTTTTTTTTTCAAGTTTGTTATAATTTTTATTAAAAATAAAAATTATGTTTTTTTTTTGACCTTTAATTGTGCAATGAAAATGAAAATTATTTAAGTTCGAGGCCATACTCTATATTTCTTCATCAGGATATTGTCCTTACAAATAATCTATAGAGTTTTTTGTTTTCAAATTTATTATTTGAGCCTTTCAGGAATGTGTTGATAGATCTATTTCGGGAATTTTCTAGGTTCCCATCATCAGAACACGTTTTGAAAGCAGTAACAATCCCATGCCAAACATCAAACATTCATATGAACTAGTTTACTCACTACATGAGAACTAATATACATATGAGTTTGAAGTTAAAGATTATAACCATTGATCAAAAAATAAATTGAAAACTTGTTTGATGTGCACGATCCACCTCTGGTGGATATCACAGGCCTGCAAAAAAAAATTTTTTTTGGTGCCGCTAATTCTATGTTATAATTTGGTTAATTAGTCCGTAAGACGTCATGGTTAGCTGTCAAAATCGCGAAGCTACGTTCAGGTTTGTATCGATCGGTCATAACCTAAAAAATGTATTTTATTATACTTAATGTCATTATAGTCAATTAATTTCTTTGATTAAATGATAATATCGAAAAGTTTAGAAAACCTATAACAGATGCAGTGAAGAAGACATACGTTGATTACTTTAATATAGAGATCAATCTCGAAAACTACACGTAGCATTAAAAAAGTAAGCACCAATTTTTTATCAGGGTACCGAACGTACTTGAAATCTGTTTTATATTTAGCTGCACCAAAATCATTGTAGGCCTGTGTATTCAATACACGTTTTTTGTTTTTCTCTCCTTTTTATATTTTGTTTAGTTTGTAAACAAAACAGGGCAAGTAAACTAGGCGGTACTTTGCCTTTTTTACAAGGTTGTTATAATTTTTATTAAAAATAAAAATTATGTTTTTTTTTCGACCTTTAATTGTGCAATGAAAATGAAAATTATTCAAGTTCGAGGCCATACTCTATATTTCTTCATTAGGATATAGTCCTAACAAATAGTCTATAGAGTTTTTTGTTTTCAAATTTATTATTTGACCCTTTTTTTTAATTGTTGACGGACTTTTTAACTCCAGCTTATTTTATATTTTAGGTTTTTTTTTTGTAAAATTATCGACTTTGATTTGAAGCTAAATTGAAATAGTTTTATTCGGAAGCGCTAAAGCTTTAAAGTCAAATACACAAACATTTATATAATTGTCAACTACTTTTAAATTCGGTATGCTTTAACTGTCATCCCCCTTTAAAGGTCTGAAGAATTGATTCATGTAGTACTTTAATTGTCATCTTGTCTTAAAATTAAAAAAAAATTAAAAAGTAAAGTAAAAAAAATGTATGAAACAAATTAATTCCTACTATGCTTTAAGTATCTAAAAATTAGTCTTGTATTTAAAACTATTTAATCAGGTACATTACACTTACAGAACTTTTAGTGTATCTCTACAACTACTTTCAAGAAAACTAAACCGGATGAACCCGCAGACTTCAAAGAAAACTGGATATATTGTAGAGGCAATAAAGCTATTAAGCACACATTATAAACGATTTTTGAATGAAAATGTGTCTAAAAATTACTAAATTTTTTATTAAATCACTAAAGAAAACAAAAATTTTGGTATTCGTATGTCCTACCAAATAGCAAGTACCAAATGGCAAGTACTTATGTTACAACTGTCATTACAAATATCATTTCTTTTATATAGAACGTCGCTCAACATGAAGACATATCATTACTAAACATCTTACGAAAAATATGCTTATTAGTATGGATAAAAGTTATCAGCCTAAAAATAAATTTAAAAAATTAAATGAATTTAAAAAAAAAAAATTGTTTTTATTGAAACTTTTTTTTCTAAAAAGTGTTCTACCATCTCGACATCATGTACTTGATATAGTCATGATAAAATTATAAATGAGTTGCTTGGACAAAACGTCACTACTCTCCAACATTAAAAAATCAAAAATAAATATTTATATATGAGAGTGGAAACAAATAACACAGTGCAACAACCATTCTGGAGGGTGAAAAATTCAATGTCAGGGTGAATGTACTAGGCCAGTAAAGTAAAACCCCCGAAGGGTTTGGCGTTCTCAGGCAAAAAATTTTTTTATGACCTTCTATATTTTTCATTATCTTCCTGTCTGTATGTCCGCTGAAATTTCAAGCATAGCACGGAAACGCAAGCGAGACTCCTTATTTTTACCTAGGTTAATGGAAATCCTCCCGAGTAGTTGTTTATTGAAACTCAGTAAAAGCGGTCCCGCGGTTCAAAAATTATGTGTAAAAACCTGTTGTATTAAAGTCGAATTTCATAGTATCGTCTGGTAAATACAATATGGTGTCATATTTTTTCACCAGACGCTTAGAGGTGAATACTGTTATGAATTCACCCCAAATTCTTATTTCACATCAACATTTTTTCACCAAAAAAAAATTTTCACCTCAAAACTACTTGTTCACGTATATAATGTTTTATTAATTAGTTGTTTTTTTGTGTCATTTATGGTTTAGCAAATTTGTAAGGAACTTTGTTTAACTTTGACATTTGTGCTAGTCAAGAGAAACAAATGCTAACGAGATGTCATTATACTAATGCACTATATGATCTCTTGTATTGCTTCATTCTTTATCCGTTTGTTGATAACTTAAAGTTACTAACATTTTATTGTTAGTATTAACAAAGCTATATACCGTTGCTAGCTTTGTACAAATATTAAAGCATAATACAGTCTAGTTTCGATCAAAAAACAAAGAAGGCAGTTAGCAGTGTATATAAAACAAGAACAACGTTGTAACAACTCTAACAACTAACAAATAATACTAAATAAACAGTGAACAATTTAAAATTAAAAATAAAATAAAAAGTGTATTTTATATGGGCCCAATCAAAATCGCAAAGTTTGTCGTCCAGCAGTGTTATTTAGTTTACACGTGTTTCATATTATGCTTATAAAGTTATAACCCTAGTTTTTATTGGGGTAATAACTTTTTTCGACAATTATTTTTTATCGCACCACACTATGGCAATGTTTTGCTGATATTAAAATTAAGTTTTATATGTATGTAATTTTGATGAAAAAAAAAAAAAATCACGCACTGAAAATGCCATTTCTAAAACTCCTCCAAGATTTTCTTATATTTAAAAAAATAATTATTTTTTAACCATAGATAGTTATATTACTGTCTCATAGCCGCTATCACTCCTCCAAGATTTTCTTATATTTAAAAAAAATAATTATTTTTTTAACCATAGATAGTTATATTACTGTCTCATAGCCGCTATCACTCGACACTAAAATTGTATTCATTTAAAAAATCGTCGAAATTGCGTATACTAACGGGATTTTTTCGCGACCTCCATCCAAATGCTGATATTTTTTGTTTTATTAATTAAATTAAAAGAAAATACTAAATACTTTGCTATTAAATGTTAGTTTTTATACTAAAAATAAAAACTAAAATTCAAAACTACGTTGAGTTTGGTGCGTGAACTTTTTTCATGGTCTATACGGCTATGCGATGAAGAATTTGATATTTGCAAAAAATGCAAAAAGTTATAATACTAGTGTATATGCTATAAATAACACAAGAAACAATTAATTAAAAAAATATTATAGAGGTGCAAAAATAAGTTTAAAGGGAAAATTTTTTTTTTTTTTTGTGCGAAAAAGAAATGTTGTGGTGAAAACATATATTTTTAAGGTCAACAACTATTTTTTTAGTGAAAAAAAAATTTTGTGGTGAAATAAAAGTTTTAGGTTAACTCATATTAGTATTCACCTCTAAGCGTCTGGTGTAAGACACTATATTGTATATAACAGAAGCTACTATTTTATTGTACTTTAATACACCAATTTGTATGGAGTATTTAGAGATATATATCTTCACGTTTTCACTCATAACTTTTGAATCGCTAAACCGATTTTGTTTATTATCAATATCGAACTACTCGGGAGGGCGTTCATTAATGTCTCTGAAAATAAGCAGTCCCGCTATCGTGTCCTCGCTGTGATGGCCATTTCAACGACAGAAAGGCAGATGATAACGAAAAAAAAGAAAAGGTCATAAAAAAAAGTTTGGCCCTAAAACGCCAAACCCTTTGGAGGTTTAACTAAACTGGCCTAATACATTCATCCTGGTTTCGAAATTTTCAACACCCACACAATGACCACGAAAATGTTCCTTAGTGTAATGAGTCTATATATAAATTTTCAAAAAATTGTAAGATAATTGCTTTAAATTTAAAATATCGATAAGATAATGATGGGTAACCCATTATATATTTTTTTGTGTTGAAATAATGGGAAAATTAAATGGTTTTTAAGTAATTAATTATAATTTGTATTAAAGTTTTGCTGAGAGTAAACTGGTGTCATCAGTGGTAGTCCAAAAAATACACTCAGGGAACTTCTGCTTTAAAAATATGTAGTTGTTTGGGTTGTAACACAGTTTCTTTATTTTTAATGTAAATGTCAGATATTTGTAGTACAAATTAAATTTTTTACTAACTTTGTAGTTTTTTTAAAAAACAAACCACATCAAATGACTATTTTATGATTTTACATTAATTTTTTTAGTAGTTTTTTATTATTTAAAAAAATATAAAAAATAAACATTTCCTATGTTTTCTAATACATTTGCAGTGGTCATTACCTACATAGTATTCTAAGTGTAATGATATGTCATTAGCATTTCTACAAGTTGAATGTTTGACCCAAGTATGTCAATTATTCGATATATTAAAAATTTGGTCTATACAAATACATTTTTCAATTCAATTGGCTATCTTTTTTCTTTGTGCACAACAAAATGATTTATCGACACTCAATATCGAAGACCCATTTATAGTCTTTAAAATGGAATGTTTTGCTAGCGTTTCTCCATAAATATTTTAAAATGACATTAATTAGAGCAATACAACATTAACCAGACATTTTTTTTAATCAAAGCACACCGTTAACTTTAGTAGCTCGAGCTGACTAATTAATACACATCGTTCGAATGCTATTATTCCAACAAATTCACAGTTATACTCTTTGTCGGGACAAACTAATGTATAAACTACTAGTTTAATCGCATTACGTGCCAAATAGATTAACATTACTAACAAACGACAATTATGCATATACAAGTACAATTTATATAATAATTACCTCTTATCTAACATATTACACAAATATCACAATGTGGCCTTAATTTCGGTTATATAATGATCTAAACCACATTTATACACACAAAGATAAATGATTACGATTGAAAATTTTATTGTATAATGTAAATAACCACAAAAAAAGCTAAAAAGTCACCATCTGATTCATTAGTTTTGTTTTTATGATGATTTTACTTCGGTTACAATTCTAATGGATATAAATTAATTATGTTATTGCATAAATACAACAAATTGTCAATAAAATTATCGCTAAATAGTGTATAAAAAAATAATTATCCAATCACGTTTTAATCGTGGTTGGTTTAAAAACATATGAGTTATTTCAAAAATGTTCGACACGTGATGAAAGTGTCTTCAGATGAATCGTTCTTTTCAAGTTTTTTTTTTTGTAATTTAGAGGACTGCTGAACAGTGTTAGGCAGACTATACTTAAAAGCACTAACATTCAAACTTTCACGCTGAAAAGTCTTCATCTAAAGAATTGATGGAAATTTAAATTCCGAAAATAAAATTAATTTAAGAAAAAGCTAAAAGAATATTTACTTCAAAATTTGGAATTTATTTATTTTATTTTTTCTTTTTTGTACGAAAATCTAAGCTAAATTATTTACAGTATACAACTTTTTGCCAACTTGCCTCAAAAATATCCTAACGACGCTGAGACAACATAGTTCTTTGTAAAAATTTTTTTTCTGAACAAAAAAAAAAAAAATTACTTGAAACTTAAAACAGTTTTTTAATTCATTTTATTTTTTGCTTATACCTAAGTAAAAAAAATTGACATGGGGCAACATCAAATCAAAGTTGATCCGAAAAATGAGCTTATATAATTGGATCTAAAATACAAGAAATTGAATTAGATTCGCTACAATTACAAATTGGTGTACATTAGATAAAATTTAATCTGAATTTTGTCCACATACAAATTTGTGGATATTACCTACATATAATTAAAGGGTCCGCCATCTAATGTTTTTTTTCAACTAGTGCTTATTTCGTGAATGGTAACACTTAGCTCATGTCTGATTTGACAGATAATTAGTTTTATCATTCCGCTGAGCGAATATGGTCCGTATGTTCGTTATCTTGTGAAAAAAGTGAAAGAAGCTGGCATCCTCATCGATAAACCAAAGCGTCAAAAGCCAAAAACAGTGCGTACACCCGAGAATATTGCTGCTGTCGCAGAAAGTGTGCGTGAAGCGCCGTCAACATCAATTCACCGTCGTTCTCAACAATTGAACATTTCGGAGACATCATTGAGACGAATTTTGCATAAAGACCTTGGTATGACGCCATACAAAGTCCAATTGGTTCAGGAGTTCAAAAAAATTATTTGGCGGACGCTTTATATCGATTTAGATATAATTTAATATTTTTGGATAAAAGTTGATAAAATCTGTTATAAGTTTATCTTAACAATTGTATCATATTTAAAATAAAATTTTAAAAAGATTATATGTTTCATGAAACGACTATTCCCAATAAAATAGTAAAATCCAAATAACTGGTTGCAGAACAGCTTATACTGTATTATAATGTACACCATAAATCGACCGGTTGACTGATGTTAATTAAAAGAATTTAACTTAATCTACTTATCATAAACTAATACTAAAGTAAATACATAATGGGAAAAAGCTTACTTAGAATTTTCCCACGAGAGGCTTGTGGAATGTATGATGTCATATAGTCCGTCTACAGCACGGCAATGTACACCATATAAGCACACTACAATAACAGGTTCTAGTTTCGGTTCTGCACCTGGTTCTTTTTATATGGAGTTTGTCCTATTTGCAATAGATTCTTTACCTCCAAACAAGTTCAGGTTGCTTTAGAACCGGTTCTAGAAACAGTTATAGAACTGGTTCTGGGACAGTGACACCTAACATTTCGACTCCCTGGAACCTGTTCTAGAACCTGTTCCATGTAACCGGTGGTAAAAGAAGTTGTTCTAGAATAGGTTCAGAGCTAATCTGTTGTAAACAATTTTGCTGGGTTCTTACCATTTACAAGGGAGGTATCCCGACACGGACCGGCAGATTTTAATGAGCTTCGGATATGTAGAGAATACAAATCTATTGGACCCGTGTTCTTTTTAGCTGCCCAATCTCATGTTTAGGCGTTATCAAGTGGGGTTAAAAATTACCCAATTTTAGTTTTTTTTGGTTTATGTAGTTCTATTTGAAGTAACTATATATAAATTTTGTATAAAATGAAAGGGTTTTAGAAGACACATTCATTTTTGTAAAAACTATATTTAAAGACTAAGTATTTTTTTTATTCAAAGCTAAAAAAATGCGTATTAGTTCCTATTTAATTTAATCGAGGGGTGTCAAAGCTTTTTCCTATGTTCGAAATCGTCAAATTTTTATGCGACTTTTCCCGAAGAGCCTTTTCCCCCTAAATTTCAAATAATTGAAAAATGTAGCAACTCTGGTTCCACCATATAAGCATTATGGGTATAAAAATGTTGATTTACTTCAACCATGTGTACAAATAAATCTAAATTTCATGAACTCGGAGAGTTTGAGTCAGCATACCTCCCTTGTTAGTTGATTAAAAACTAAAAACCTTTCCAAAAATTAACAACATTTTTGCTGAATATTAGTAGACTGAAAAAAACTCAAACAATTTGTGGAAAAATTATACTTTATTTAATTTATTTGCTGAAAATGGTAAACTGTTGTTTGTGATTTTTAAAAAGAATTTATAATACCTTACAAAATATAAAAATGTTCATACTCCCACATTGACGACATGAATTTATGTAATATCTAAAAAAAAAATTATAGAAATTATTATATATCAGATTAGGGCGACGTCAATTACATTTCATAATCGTTCGCTTGTGAAATTTTTCTACATCATTAATAATTTAAGAAATACGCTCACACTTTCTGGCTTAAATGATTCCAAAGAAAATTTTCAATTTTTTCAATACCAGACATGGGATATAATACCAATATCTGTGTATTTAATTACAGGCCAATTACTTCTTTATGTTCAATTACATGTGCAATTGAGTAATTGCCCTGTAATTAAATACCCAGATGTTGTTATTGGTATTACAAATTTTACTAATTTTGCAAGGAAGCGATTATGCTCAAAGGTGTAAGTGTAGGCCTAATATTATTAACGACATGGAAAAATTTCACAAGTGAATGATTGTGAAATTTAATTGACGTCTCCCAAGTCTGTTATATACATAAAAAAATTTATGTTTCAGCTATCTTCATCAATGGTTGTCTAAATTATGGCATTTTTTAAAAGAAAGCAAATGCCGTAGATAATTCAAGAAACTAAACGAAAAAATAACAAAATATGACATATACAACCCTTTTTTGCAATCATTAAAAGTAACCGCAAAAAATTACCTAAGATGCCCTTGCCTTTCGCTTCAGTCTTTCCACCTGAACGTATATTTGTTTCCAATTTGACCACACTACATTATTAATCACTATAAGCATTTAGTTTACAAATACACATTTAATCATTCTTAAATGTAAAATTTTTATTTTGTCTTTAATTAATAGAACTTACTTCCACAAGAAGGAGACAACACAATATTCAAGACATTTTACAAAACAATTTTATTTTGTGTGTAAAAAACAGCTGCGTATAGCTTTCAATCTGGATGTCGTCCACACTATTAATGTCCTTATAAGCAAATTTTTAGCAAAATAAATTAGTAAAACATTTGTAATATATTAGTAAAATATTAGTTTACAACCGGTAATTCAAGAATAGGTATAACTTCAATTTTAGCTGAAAACATAATTTTAGCATAAAATTTAGTGAAAAATATTACACTTGATTGAAAAGACGTTTTACTAACTTTTTTTGAGAGTAGAAATAACACGCAGAGAAAACATATGGCTGCAATATGATTGCGGCCACATAAAAATTAATAGTTGTTCTTCTTTCTTCTTAATAGTTGTTTCAACTAAACTATTATTGTATCAATTATATTTCACCAATAATATGGTAGTAAAAGTTTTTCATTTTTTCAGTTATCATATTATTCTCTTGTCTACAATAATAATATAGTATTTATTATCATATTCCTCTCTTTAACTAGAGTAGTGTTATAGTTTCGCCAACTATAAGACGATCCGTCTGTTTTTATGAGTGTCTTCGCTATTTTAGTGTCATTCTTGATTAAAAGAAGTAGTGAAAGGAGGACTGACTGCACAAATTAAATAACATTAAACAAATAACATTAAGTCTGTAGTAATTGTGAAATTGCATTTTTAACAATATGTTTATGCGTACTTATGGTGTAATCAAACGTTTCTATTATTTTATTTCTCCTGACAAGATAAGATTTGCGCTAAAAAATAAAATGTTTGTTTTTGTTTTTTGGATACTAAAATAGAAAAAAAAAACTATGTAAATCTTATTCGTCAGCGCAAAGACAATTTCGTTACTTCAATTGTTTTAAAATAAATTTATTTAGATATGTAAATTATCAAATAAATAAATATACGTTTGTACTATTTAAAAAACATGCATAACTTTTTAATCCAGCTTCAACATAATTCTGGGAGAATAATGTAGAAATCATACTATGATAATTTATAAACATTTACATATCCATAATATGATTATATCAATTAGGAATCATAACATGGTAATCTAGTTAGCATTAAACAAAAGATAAGATTATGATTGTTAAAACCATAGTAAGATGGTTGTAGCTGTTATAAATCCAAAAATGAATGATGCTCTTCGAATATGGTTGCCCAACCAAATTAAAAACGGCTCAAATTGCACTCTTTCAACAAAAAATTAACCCCTTAAACGGCAACCGTACAAAAAAAAATAACGTGTTAAAAAATAACAAAGCTACAACTTATATTACACTACTATACTACGAAAACACAATTTTTTTTCAAAGCATGCATTTTGCCAGTACAACCCGCTTTGCCGCTTTGACCGTTTTTACCAATATTACAACAAATTAGAAGTATTTTTTTTTTTAATACAACGCATAACTGACAGTCACCGACGCCGATTGTATTTTTCTGCAGGCATTTTTCTGGGTATTTACTATAAATCCCATTTTATTATGTAAGTTTCAAAAAGCTTTCCAATGATATACAACGCATAACTGACAGTCACCGACGTCGTCTGGGTATTTACTATAAATCCCATTGTATGACGTAATTTTCAAAAAGCTTTTAAATGATTTACAGTATGCACATTTAACAAACATAAACGTAATAAAAGCCAGAAATATATTTTGAAAGCACCTTGTATCAAAAAATAATAAAATGTGTTATCAAATATTCCCTTGTAAGATAAAATGCTCGCTATTTCATAACCGTATAACCGATTTGGATCATTTATAGCTATTTTTAAGGGGATAACGGTATTTCAGTAACGGTATCTTAAGCATATTGCGATTTTAGTGACATCGGTAACGGTATTTTGTGGATAACGTTATTTAAATTATTTCGGTAACGGTATTTTAGGGATAACGTTAGTTATCATCTGAATTGTCGGTAACACATGAATGGACTCTCCTTGAAGGACTCTCCTTGAACTGAACAAGGACATGAACATGAACAAGCACTGAACATGTGATCCTGCTAAATTGTAAAGAAACTAATATTTAATAATCTCCCAGTAAAATAAACATCTTAACACATAATAATTTTGCTACAGCACTTACGATTACGCGCGACTACTTTTCTAATGACGCATATAATGTTTTATTGTCAACTACTTATTTTTTAATTACTGATAAGTATAATGGAAGACCTTATTATTTACAACATTGTAACCACATTTAAAGTTGCTTATAACAATAACTAATTAATTTGGTAACCACTTATATTTTATTTTTTCGTAATGCAACGCTTAAACGGGGGTACACATTGTGTACATATTTCAAGAAGCACAATAGTAAAACTACTTACAAAAACGACCTCGTCCAACAGAAATAAAGAATTTTGACTCCGAACAATATGCATTTGGCCTTAATTATACTGATTATTATTTAGATACTGGTAATAAGAGCCTATTACTGATATTTTGCTGCTCTGCTAAGGTTTCCTATAATAACCAACTTCGACTGACTGATTTTAAATGCTTTCTTATTTTTACAGTTTTTAATTTTATTTTTTTACAGGTGTTCATTTTGATGAACAGTGAAGAAGCCCCAACTCTGACAACAATAACACCCTCTAGTGTATAATTTAATATCACTGCAGCCAACATTAGATTTCAACATTATCCGTCGGCTTTTGGTTTGATCTTTACTTGTTCGTGAACTCTTAACAGTGTAACATCAACCGTTTTTAAATCGTTCGATATAGAGCCAACAAAGATTTGTTTTACATCAACATTAAAACCCTTAACCAAACATATGTGCTTAAGGAAGTTATTTATTTACTTATATATATTGTGGAAAATCAAATTTAAGACTTATATCTAAAGATTAAAGCTATGTATGTTAAAACTTAATTCTAAATTAAAATTGAAACTTGAAAACTAAAGCTTAAGCCGAAAGTGAAATATTTAAAATTCAAGAAATTGTTAATTTTGTAAACCCGAAGAATTAAAATTTAAACCCTAAAACCCAAACGTATAAAAAATACTTAAAACTAAAATTAACCTAAAATTAAAAAATAAGGTTAAATAAAATCCCATTACAATTTATATCGTTTACAGAAATCCGCCATTTTTTATTTTTATAATTCCCTTAAAAAGCTGGTAAATAAGAAACCAGCTTTCTTTCTAATACCCCTTAACCCGTCTAAACAACAGGTAATAAACCATTTAATAAAATGTTATAATAACATCATTATCAACGCAAGAACGTGTAACAATTGTTGAATACTATTATGTTTCCGAACGAGCAATTATTACAACACAAAGAAGACTCTGTCAACATTTTAATACTGCAACAGCACCCAGTGTAGACATGATAAGAAGCTTAATTTTAAGTTACCTGAGGTACCACAAATCCTAGACAACTACACCCTCAAATGCACGGTTTGGTGTGGAATTATCACTGATAGAGTTATCGATACATATTTTTTTCGAAAATTAAGATGGGACACCAGAAACTATCTCTATCGAACCATGTTTTAACATTTTTTACATCCGGTAGTTGTCAACAGTCCTGACATATGGTTTCAGCAAGATGGAGCTACAGGTCAAACCGCTAGAGATACAATGGCGATTCTGTGAGAACTTTTTGATGACCGAATAATTTAAAAAAGGCTGATTTTGCATGGCCAGCTCGTTTCCCAGATCTGATGGCCGCTGATTTTTTTTTGTTTTTGTGATGTTTCTGGAAAGGACGGATTTACGTCAACAACCCACAAAACATACAGCAATATAAGCTAACATAAATTTCAAAATTGGAGCCAGAAACGTTGACCAACGTATCGCAAAACGTCTTGAAAATAACCATTAAGTGCTAACAGGAAAATGGACACCATTTAGTGGATGTTATTTTTCAAACTTAGCTAAAAAATAATTTATAAATTAAGCTTTCACTTAAAAAATAAAAATAAAAAACTGTAAAAATAAAAAAGTTTTAAGCATTTCAAATCAGTCTGTCGAGGTTGGCCCAACCTGTACAACTCTTACAATATCTCTCTAAAACTCTTTAAAAATATATTCTCTGTGGTGAGGACAAAAAAAAAAACTTCATAAATATGAAGAATCCTGTCATCAATTTGCTCATTTATGACCCAACTTCATCATATGTATGAAGTGTTACATTGGACAAAAATCTGCGAATGTTTTCATCATTTTTATAAAGTTTTTCATATGTAAGTTTTTTAACTCCTTGACCACGCTTGTAAACTACAGTGTACTCATTTTTAAATAAATATAAAAATTTTGAAAATTCAATTATATTATTGTTCAAACCTGTTTATTGAGATATTAGTCATTCAAATCAGTCTGTCGAAGTTGACCCACCCTGTATAACAGTAAATTAAAGCTTTATATTCCATATTTTTTGTAATACATTGCTGGTTTATAAAACTCTTTAAAATATATTCTCTGTGGTTAGGAAACAAAAAAGCTAAGCCAATGTATTATTATATACAAGGGTATTCAATAGTTTGAATTTTATTTTAAAATTATTAATCGATCAAATACTTATTCATGTTTTTTTTGTAACCGGTTAATCTAAAATCGATAATCGACAACCGGTTAATGTTAAATAAAATAGTAACTTCCTGTATTTTTAAAAAAATTATTTTTAAAAAAAGAACCAAAAAACTTATCAGTTACACTTTAAAATTTCATTATTCCAAAAAATGTATTATAGGCTTAAATTTGTATTTAACGTTGTCGAAAAAACTAGCGCAACAATTCACGAAAAGTAATTTAATAAATTAGTTCTTACATATTAAATTTAACGAATAATGTTTGCTGCATTATCACAAGCAATTTATTTGTAGATTCCTTTTATTTCAGAATCAGTTCAGTATAAACAAAAAAAAATTTTAAACTATTTATTTAATTAGTGTTTATGAAGTAAAATCTAAATGTTTTTTTATAATATCCTTTGCTTAAGGATAATATAAACGCAAAGTGAACTTTAAACAAACTTTATTTATTAATTTGACAAATGTATGTATGTGGTTTCTTCGGCATTAAATAAAAACTGAGTGTATATAACTGAGATAATTATTCATTTAATTCTCTATTTGCCAGAATTTAATAAACCTAAACTCCTGATGAAGTTGGAAAAACAACCATCGAAACGTTGAGTGAAAGATGATGTTAATTGTTTTTATTTATAACGATTTATTAAAAGACTGACCATCAACAGACCGTAGAGAAATCTAAAATTCCTATATAATTTTTTTTTTTTTGGTGCAAACGGTTGTTTCAATTGATGAACTATTATTATCAAAGCCCATTATTGGACTAGAAATCATTAATAAGTCCAAAGTTTTCTGCAAAATTAAGTTATACCCTATAAAAGTTATACCCAGGAGAATTAATTGTATATATTTTCGTGTTACATCAAACTTTAAACATTTTTATTGTTTTAAATAAAATCATAAATTTTTAACAATTTTGATTAATTGATAATAGTAATAAAATATTCGTTATTAGAAATTTGGAAAATATAAATTATTCGAACAATTATTTTACTGAATTCCTAGATTAAACGAATAACAATTAATCGATTGAATACCCTAGTATACAAAAATACATTTAAGTTCTTGGGCCACAGTTGCTCATAGATTTAAAATAAATTAAATCTTCACCACAACACTAGACACATGTTATTTTAAGTGGTTTCTAAGAATACAATAAATCTGTTTTACTATCAGAATAAACAAGATAATTCTTGAAATATAAATGGTGTAGATTAATTCACATACAAATATTTTTTAAATAAATATACAAATAAGCGAATTTTGGGATTAATTGAAAATTATGTATTTTTTTATTACCAATGGATTTAGTGTATGGAATTAGTGTATATGGGGAACTTCAAAAATTTTCAACACTTTGAGCTAAAATATTTTCAATTTTTATTGTTTTTTTGTAGGACATGAATAACCATTCAAGCAAATTACAAATATTAAAATTACAGTTTTTGCTGAGATTAAATAAAAGCTACATCAATTTATAAATCTCATTGCATTAGTCAGATTTCAATATAAACATTGTTTGTGGAAAATATTAGAAATAACAAAGAAAACCGCTATTATTTTTGAAAAAAATAATTTTTTTGCCGGTTTAATGATATTTAGTTAATTTTAGGGTAACCTGGCCAACCATCCCGCTTATGGCGCAAGAAGCCGTCGTTGCTGATATATAAGAATAAAGGTAAAAAACAACAAAAAAAGTTGTAATTTTTAACCTGATTTAACTTAAGTTGTATTTTATCTCTTTACAGACTCTATATTTCAATTTCAATAAAGTGTCTAATAACTTAATTCATATTCATTATAAAATTAAAATCAATGTCATTAAAAATAACCACCATCAACAACAATTAAAAATCAAAATTAATAAAGATATAGTCAATTAAGGTCGAGTTTAACTTAAGCTACATAAATATGGCATTCGTAACTATGATTAAGCCCTAAACTGTAGTTGTTTTTAGATAAGCAGGGATAATATACACTCAGGAAACTTCTGCTCTAAATATTTTTAGTTGTTTAAATTGTAATACTGTATCTTTATATTTAAGTGGAAAAACAGTCATTTGTAGGCGAAATTTAATTTTTGACTACAATTGTACTTCATTTAAAAAAACAAACCACATCAAATTATGATTTTATGATTTTACATTTATTTTATGCAATAGTTTTTTTTTATTTAAAAAAATAAAACAGATACATGTTTATTTATTACTGCATATGTGGTTCATTTTTATTACAGTTGTGGTTAATTTTTTGAGCAGTAAAAAACAATTCAAAAAGCTAGTTAAATTTATTGAAATGTAAGTCGTCCTTTCTTCAAGTTAAATTTCATTTGCATTTATAGAAATTAAATGTGCTAAAGTCCCAAAACTTATTTAACAAATTGTGAAAAGCAATCTGATGTAGGCGTGTCCCTATCCGGATTTCATTCCTGCCTAAGGAAATCTTCAGGGGACTTTGTTATTAGACTTTCTAGAGATATTTGTTATGTTAAATCACAAACTCAATGAGAATTTCTTGTCCTCGTCTAGGAGCGAGATTCAAAATTTAAAATATCAAAGAAAAAACAAAAACAACAACAAAAAATTGTCACAATTGGCTTTGTCATCTTCCAAATACTACTCTGTTTTTTTTAAAAGACCTAGCAATGTAGTGACGTTTATTCAAGTAAATCAACAAGACAAAATCATATGTTTTCTATTAGTGTCAGTTACATTTAAATTTGCACAAGCACCTGCATATTTGTTATTTAAATTTATTTTCATCGGTATAAACATTATTTGCATTTATAGTAATTAAATGTGCTAAAGTCCCAAAACTTATTTAACAAATTGTGAAAAGCAATCTGATGTAGGCGTGTCCCTATCCGGATTTCATTCCTGCCTAAGGAAATCTTCAGGGGACTTTGTTATTAGACTTTCTAGAGATATTTGTTATGTTAAATCACAAACTCAATGAGAATTTCTTGTCCTCGTCTAGGAGCGAGATTTAAAATTTAAAATATCAAAGAAAAAACAAAAACAACAACAAAAAATTGTCACAATTGGCTTTGTCACCTTCCAAATACTACTCTGTTTTTTTGACAGACCTAGCAATGTAGTGACGTGTATTCAAGTAAATCAACAATAGAAAATCATATGTTTTCTATTAGTGTCAGTTACATTTAAATTTGCACAAGCATCTGCATATTTGTTATTTAAATTTATTTTCATCGGGATAAACATTATTTGCATTTATAGTAATTAAATGTGCTAAAGTCCCAAAACTTATTTAACAAATTGTGAAAAGCAATCTGATGTAGGCGTGTCCCTATCCGGATTTCATTCCTGCCTAAGGAAATCTTCAGGGGACTTTGTTATTAGACTTTCTAGAGATATTTGTTATGTTAAATCACAAACTCAATGAGAATTTCTTGTCCTCGTCTAGGAGTGAGATTAAAAATTTAAAATATCAAAGAAAAAACAAAAACAACAACAAAAAATTATCACAATTGGCTTTGTCATCTTCCAAATACTACTCTGTTTATTTATTTATTTTTTTGCTGCATTTGCAGTGGTATTTAAATACATAGTATTCTACGTGTAGTTATCAAAGTAAGATAAACCTTTCAGGTTAGAAATTGATTTTAAATATTCAAAATGTATTTTTTTTATATTTCGATTTCAATTTTCAAACTTTATAAGATTTTTAAAAACAAAAAATTAATTAAAAAAAATTTTTGCATGCAACTTATATGTAGCGAATAAAACATGTAAAATGTGTAAAATTGTATTTATGTTATCCTTGTACATTTGTGTTTTTTAGTTTGAAGTGAAATCAAATTTATGGAATACTTTTGAATATAATTTATGAAAAATTTTCATAATATTTATGAAACGTTTCTTAATATTTATGAAACATTTAAATAAAACTTATGAAACAGCTTATATCTTATTTATCTAATATTTCATATTATTTACGAATCGTTTCATATTTCATTAATATGAAGAATCCTGTCATCAATTTGCTCTCTTAGGACACAACTTCATCATATTTATGAAGTGTTACATTGGACAAAAATCAATGAATATTTTTATCATATTTATGAAGTTTTTCACAAACATGATGAAACTTTTCCTGGAGTGTTTAAAATAATTAGAAAATGTAGTAAGATCAACAAAACATTGTATTTAAAGCAATATTTCTTTTAATATAGTTTACTAAAATGTTTTATATATCATTTAAAGCTGCCTAACGTGTTGAAATATATAATGCTAAGTTTTTTTTAACCCTTGACTACCCTTGTACAATACAGTGTACTAATTTTGAAAATTCAATTATATTTTTGTTCAAATTTGTTTATTAAGATATTAGTCATTCTATTGATAAACTGTTCATCAGGGACAATATAGTCGCGATATTTGTTAAAAAAATTAATGAATCATTATATCCGAAAAAAGGAGCGTTTGTTGTATCTTGTAAACTAAGTAAGCTACAATCCCAAAAATTGTCATGAAGCTTCATCAAATCACCAGAACAAAAGAAAAGAAAGTATTTTTGGTTATTGAAATGTTTTAGTGGTGAAAATGGTTTCAAAAATTCGATTTTTGGTCCAACGTTTTGCACATATATAAATATTATTCTTTTTAATGTAAGACCCCCTGACAATTATTGGAAGTCAAAATATATACACTCAAAAAAATAAGTTAGTAGAAAAGTTAGTAAAACGTCTTGTAAATCAGGTATACTATTTTTTAGCAACATTTTTTGCTAAAATCGTGTTGTCAGCTAAAATTTTTGTTATACTTATTCAGCACTTAACTGTTTTATACTAATGCTTTACTAAAATACTAATGTTTTACTAATTAATTTTGCTAAAAAAAATTGTGCTGATAAGAACATTAATAGTGTGGACGACAACCAGATTGAAAGATATACGCAGAATGAAGCAGATGTCGCGGCATGTCAAGATGTAGTAGAGAAGAGGAAAATGATACTAAAAAGTACAACTCTAATAAGACATAAAAAAATCAACCATGGAAGTTTTTGTACCTCTTTTTCATACATAAAACAAAATTGAGGATTAAAACAACTTAAATTTTGCGTTGTCACCGGATTGTGAAAATAATTGTCTATTAATTAAATAAAAGACAAAATAAAATATTTATTTATTTAAACTAAATGTTTAATATTAACATTGTGTGGTCAAATTTTAAACAAACATATACAGAAATGTAGACAGAGTAAAGCGAAAGACAAAGACACACATCTTAGGTAGATTTTTATGGTTCCTTTTTCTTATTGCAAAAAAGGGTTGTTTTTTTCGTTTCGTTTGCTTTTGTTTATTTTTTCGTTTCGTTTCTATAATTATCTTCGGCAGTTGCGTCCAGTAAACGATAGCATCATTTAGACAACCATTGATGTAAGTAATTGAAAGAAAATTTTTGTTATGTTATATTTATTTCTATATATTTTCAGATATTAAATTAATTCATGACATCAATTTGGGAAAATGAAAATTTTTATATTTCGTAATTATTGTAAATTATTTTTAAAAGAATCACAAAAATATGTTTTACGATTTTCAGCAAATATATTAACTAAAGTACAATTTTTCTACAAATTTTTTGCGTTTTTTTTCAGTCTACTAAAATTCAGCAAAAAATTTATTAATTTTTAGCAAGGCTTTTTTATTTCTAATCTACTAAGTGTCAGTAAAACTTTTGCTGAATCTACAAATTTTGTTGCTAAAAATCAGCTTGCTGATTTTCAGCAAAAGATTTTGCTGACATTAGCAACTTTTTTGCAAGCATCCTCCTGACTAAAATTTTGCTGACTCAGCAAAAGTTTTTGCTAACTTTACAAACTTTTTTTTTGAGTGTATATATCTACAAACAAAGAATCGATAGTGAAATGGTTAATTGAGGTACAAAAAAAATATTTTTTTTTTGTTGTAAAACATTTTGATACATTGTGAAAAATAGACAAGTGATTAGAAACATTTTTGAAAAACACTAAAACTTGGCAAAAAATCATAAAAATAAGAAATAAAATGAAGGTCTACTTTAGGAAATATTATAAAAATAAAATTTTTTACATTTTCGTTTCTATATTATATTTCCTTATATTTTAAAAATTTCCTTAACTCTTAGTTTAGTTTTACAACAAATGAAGACATTTCTGCGCTTTATAAATTTAATTAAAATTGTGAATAAAGTTTGTACCACTTACAAAACTCAGACTTGGAAAATTCTTTAAAACTTGTCATTTATTTTATGTTTACGAAAAATTACACTTAACATTGCGTGTTTTTGCAGTGATACTATAAAACCAAGAAAAAATGTGCGTTTAAATCGAAACTTTTTTAAAATAGTGATGGTGGATATTAAAATCGTATTGATGTGTAAACACAACAAAAAAATTAAAGGGCCCCTTTAGGGAACAGACCACAATAGAGAACATTCCTTTTAAAATATATTTATTATTGAAAAATAACGCACAATTTAAAAGTTTCTAGTTAGAATTAAATGTGCGGATTTTTTGCCAACTGTTGCATAAGATAAATTGCATAGGAAAGGTTTCGAAAATTTTTCTTAATAAACTCATCTCAATGTTGAGAAATAAAGCACGTTTTCATAAATTAGTGGATCAGGATAAGTATTGCAAACAGTAGTGATGACTTTTCTTTATAAAATTATTTTAAGATTAATCTATATCCAACCGATTCAAGGAAACATTTTACAAGTGCTACTCGTATACACATGAAAAACGATGCTTTTTTTAAGCTTGTATTTTTCGCTCTTCAATTTTGTCCAGTATTGCGATCGATTTTCGACCATTGGCTGCATAGAATATATAAAAATTAAAAAAAATCTACTACCTGTATATTAAAATCCTTTTGCAGTAAATTAAAATTATAACAAAATATTAAATTCTAAGGAAAAAATTCTTTGAAGTTATGTAATATTGTTTCTGAGCATAAGCAAAATATATATTTGTTCAGAAGATCACTTTTAGCGAATTCAGAAAAAAAAATTTAATTAAAAAGGCATTACTTTTAGCTTAATACAACTACAAATTCGTTATAAACCGCCAGATTTGATATTACTCGAAACAAAATTTTTTTAATAAAAAAATATTTGAAAGTCTTTAGTAATAATTTGTACACATAATTTGAATGTACCTTAAAAAAACCATCCATTTGATACTAAATTTGATTATATTTTTTTTAAATAGAACAAAATAAACCGAAAAAAACATAAAAAGGGCTCGTTTTGACCCCACCTAAACATATCGCATACTTTGTTAATAGTGACTTAACTCAAAATTTTTAATTTTTCAGAAATCGAAAAAAAATTATTTGCAATTTTATACCAATTGAAACATAAAAAAAAACATAACTGTTTTTTAGCAACAGTTAACAACAACATAATACACTGCCATTTTTTAGAGATAAACATGTGTTTTGTGCATAGTTTAAGAATATAAACCCGAAAAATTTTAATTTTGAGTTGAGTCACTTTTGAACTAGGTGTGCGATATGATTGCTAGCTTAAAAAAACACGGGTCTCTTAAATTTTTGTTCTCTATCCTCTTAGTCGGGATAGAATCCTTGAAGGTCACACATGATCATATATTACAACAATAATTGCATTTTTCTGAGTCAATGATATTAAAGTTCATATAAAAATAAATTCACGTAATATAATTTTTATCGCATATGAACCAATATTTAGCATATATGTTAATACATGATATCATATATTCCCATATATTAACTTCTTGTTTGCACGTAAGAACCCATATATGCTTCCATACATTGTATACATTTTCATACATGCTGATATATGAAACAATATATGCTCATACATGGAATCATTAATATTCATATATTACCATATATTTTCATTTTCACTTGGACAATTAAATTAATTTAAAATTGTAGTTTATTGAAATTTTACAAAAATTTAATAACGGTTACTAATTTTGTCAACTAATTTCGTTTCACAAAATTTCAGCGGACATGCGTTGCTAAATTTAGCAAAAAAAAAACATATATCGAGAGACTCAAAATAGTCATTTTTCCCGCAATAAAAGCAAAATTATCAGTTTAACTTAAATACATTTTACTAAAGTAAGTTAGTGATCTGCCAACCTGAAAATATCAAAATTTTCAAAACTTTAGAGTATTTTGAGTGTAATAATCGATTCTAATATAAAATTAATTGCATTTATAATTTTATGAAATTTATTCAATGTCATTAAAAAAAACTTTATATATTTTTTCCTATCAAAAGAAACACTTATTTAAACAAAACTGTTTACTTTAAACGAGTAAATATAGTAATTTTAATATTGTTTCTAAAATTTTTGTATAGTATTACTTTATGGTTTTATATATTAGAATCGTTATCTATATAGAAATTTTGTTAGTTTATTTTAATAAATCCTTTTGGGGAATAGCATGCATAAAATTTTAATACAATATTTTATATATCATCCTTTTAAAAGAACTTAATATGAGCACAGTGTGATAAATTGGCGAAATTGCAAAGGAAAATTTAGCTAGCCCAAGAGATATAACAAACCAGGTACAAATTTGCCAACCGCTCAATAAAAGTAGAACTGGCAAACCACTATTGTTTTTGTAAAATATACTGCGTTAGTATATTTTGTTTGCAAAGCATGTGTTTTGCCATACCATTTGCGAGTATTGTTTTTACTAATATTGCAACCATTCATTAGCACAAGCTTTTTACAAATAGTTTTATATATTTTACACGTTCAATCAGAAATCAATTATTTAAAAAAAACTAAGACCGGAATTGGTTGCTGGTTTTTAAAGTTCGATATTGGATAAACATTTCAGAAAATTAATTGAATTTAAGGTGTTTGGAACTTTTTTAATTTCCAACGTTTGGCACCGGTGGTGACGTTTGGCACAGTTGGGGATTTGAAAAAAATTATTTTAATAAAAATTTAACTTCAAAACTTCTGATCCGATGGGTACGAATCAAATTGGAAATTGTAGACGAGGTGCATTTCTTTTGAAATACTCTGATTGGGTAACTCTGTTTTAGTACAGGGTGCACGTATAAAAAATGTTTTGGAGGGTGTAACTTTTGTAAATGTTCAAATTTTTAACCTGGAGTAATATACGTTGTAATATAAAGACAGAATATACGTATGTATTTATAGGTTAACTTTTTTTTTTAACTTAACCAATAATCAGGGGATGCCCCTTACTCATGCAGTGCATTGCATTGATCAGGAAAATAGGGCATGGGAAGGAGGAAAGAGGGAGTAGTGTTTGTGGATATTAGATTTAAATTTTTCTAAATTGTAAGTAACAGGGAAGACTTCTGGGGAAGTTTGTTCCACATACGAATCGTTCGACTAAAAAACGAATTTTCTCTAAATTGCCTTGTGCGAAACACAGGACAATCTACTACAAATGGATGTGCTCTACTAGATAAGCGAGTATTACGAATAAAAACTCGTGCTCGTGGAATAAGTTCACTTATCTCAGATAAGCACCTCCCATGGTAATATCGATAAAAAGTAGCACACAACCCACATTCCGACGATGCTCCAATGAATCAATATAGTTGGATACACTACTGCCATTGATAAGCTTCACCGCCTTCCCCCGAACACGGTCCAGAAGCTTTAGAATAGACACTGGAGCTCTTGCCCATAATTGAGAGTTGTATTCCATTTTCGGCCGGATATAGCTGGTATAAATAGTAAGGAGATCTCCTCCAATTTAAAAGTTGTTTATATTTAAAAATAAACATTTAGTATTTTTCTTATGACTTTTTTTAACTACCAAATAAACTTTATTATTTAATCGATTCCAAAACACAAAATTCTTCGTGTTACTAATGCTCCACGATAAAAGAAACAACAAACCTATTTAATAAGATCTAATAGTTTGGTCGTCAAAAGAGAAACATTTTAAAATTTAAAAAATACATGAAAAGTTGTAGTTTTGGGCCAAAAAAGTATTTATACTTCTCTACAATTTTCTTGGAACTTTGTTAAAAACATAATAAAAACTTTAATATTTTCTAAAAGATTGGGCTTTGAAAATTATTTTAATTCGAGAATTGATTGAAAATAACTTTTGGCAAAAAAAATTAGGTTTAGAGTGTGTTAAAAAAATGTCACTCTGAATTTAGAGCTTTTTTTGATTTCGGATTATGAAACAACACATTCTGAATATTTGTTATGAATATCTTCACATACGGCTTATATTTAAAGTCCAGATGGAAGATTTTGTGAAAAATTACAAATTTTAAAAATTAAATTTTTTAAACAAAAAAACTTATTTTAATTAGTTGTTTTAACTGATGTTACTTTTTTTTTAAATATGTATTTTTTGAGCCATAATTTTTGGAAAAAGCGATTACATATACATATACTAAAATTTTTAGTATTGTACAACTTTGAATATGTAAATTTTATTTAAAATTTCGATTTTCACTAAATATTGTGCGGATTATTGTACCACCAGAACAAGAAATTATGTGGCACAAATTTGCTAAAAATTGAAAAGTTTAACATTTGGTGACCTGCGAGCAAAGTTTCGGAATTTTGAAAATTTTTTAATTTCTATTAACAAAAATATGTGGAATATATGGAATTAATTGCTTCAAAGTATATACAATTGAATCCGAATTTTGACCAGATACTGTTGAACTAAAAAAAACATACTACATGAAATAGAACTCAATTTTCTATAAATGGTTCAATTAGTACTTTAAATAAATATTATATGTAAATTTTCAAAAATTATGAATTAATTATAATTTTAGACAGTTTTGCATAAAACAGTACCGATTAAAAAGTTTGTATAAAAGTATGTATAATAAGATATTTTCCGTACATATAAGGGTATATAATTTAATCCGAAAAATGATTTTATTAAATTGTATCACTTTGGATCTAATTATATTTAATTAGATACAATATAATAAAAATTATATAATTATATCTGATTTTTGTGACGCTATAATTACATAAAATTATATTATATTTGATATATCACTTAACTTTTTAGCTCACGTGATCTTTTTATAAAACCATGTTATATACAAAAATTCAAGGTTCTGACTTAAAACAGGACTGAGAAAAATAAAAAATTACGAATCTTAGGTTAAGGGACCATTTGGTACATAGTATATTTTCTTTGATTTTTTTTACATTTATTTAAAAAAAATAAGTATTTATTAGTTGGTTTTATAATAACACTGTGCTCGAATCGGACACTTTTTTTTTTGTAACAAACGGGGCACCCGGTGGGTAAACCTAATTCGAGTACGCTGAATCCTGTGGTGCTAACCGTTTTTTTAGGTTAGCTCTTGTTTAAAAGATAATTAAGATTGAAAATTATGGTTCCATCCCATACAAAGTAAATATTTAATATCATATATCTACAGTACTATAATAGTCTTAGTCTTAGAAATTTGTGCACGTTGATTATTTGATAGTGTTAATAGTCATGGGAAAAATGGGCGTGATCGGACCAGTGGGCGTGTCAGCTCCCATACAAAGTAAATATTTAATATCATATATCTACAGTTCTATAATAGCCAGAGTCTTAGAAATTTGTGCACGTTGATTATATTATGAATAGTCATGGGAAAATTGGGCGGGATCATACCAGTGGGTGTGGCAGCTCCCATACAAAGTGAATATTAAGCTCATATACAAAATTAATATTAATTTTAAATATCTAGGGTTCTATATTAGCTATGTAGCCTTCAAATTTTGTACGAGTCCATCAATTACAAATATTGGTAGTCGAACTGAAAATGGGCGGAATGCGATAAATGGGCGTGGTACCAAAAGCAAAAAACAAAAAAGCATTAAAATAAATTATCACATTCAAGACTTTTTGCAAGGTTATTTAATAATGTTGTTCCGATGAACAACCGTTTTCATCAAGTGACTGCAAGGCTCGAACATTGGTATAGTGGCAAAAAGCTACATTCACTTTTAGGTGACATTTGTTGGAATTTGCAAGAGGAAGATAATGATATAGAAGAATCAGGAAATGACAATTGAAAAAATCATGAAAAATTTATTTATTAAAAAAAAAAAAATTATAAATCACTTTAAAATTGTTGTAGTCAATTAAATTTTGTTGCAAATAGTTTATTGTTGATGTTGTTTCATAAAATGTTCTCAATTTCATACATTTAAAATCAATAAATGGTAAAAAAACTTAAAAAAATTGTTTTTTTTTAGGTACTTGGAACCATAATTTTCAATCTTAATTATTTTTTAAACGAGAGCTAACCTAAAAAAACGGTTAGCACCACTGGATTCAGCGTACTCGAATTAGCTTTACCCGCCGGGTGCCCCGCTTGTTACGTTTTTGAACTAGCACAGTGTAATTGTCATTGCATGATGAGCAACATGTTTTTCGGTTAGTTTTGAAAATAAACTTCCTGCAAATGGAGCATTTTACATCGGACTTAGACTTGCAGCAACTACAAATTCCACGCTTTCGAGTCCCTGAATTAGAAGTATTATTTTAAGAGGCCACTGCACTCAAAAAAAAAAAAGTTTGTAAAGTCAGCAAAAAATTTTGCTGAGTCAGCAAAATTTTAGTCAGGAGGGTGCTAGCAAAAAAATTGCTAATGTCAGCAAAATATTTTACTGAAAATCAGCGAGCTGATTTTTAGCAACAAAATTAGTAGATTCAGCAAAAGTTTTGCTAACACTTAGTAGATTAGAAATAAAAAAGCGTTGCTAAAAATTAATAAATTTTTTCTGAATTTTAGTAGACTAAAAAAAATGCAAAAAATTGTAATTTAGTTAATATATTTGCTGAAAATTATAAAACATATTTTTATGATTCTTTTAAAAACAATTTACAATAATTACGAAATATAAAAATTTTCATTTTCCCACATTGACGACATGAATTAATTTAATGTCTGAAAATATATAGAAATAAATATATATAACATAACAAAATTTTCTTTCAACTACTTACATCAATGATAGTCTAAATGATGCTTTCTTTTAAAGGACGCAACTGCCGAAGATAATTATAGAAACGAAACGAAAAAATAAACAAAAACAAACGAAACGAAAAAAAAACAACCCTTTTTTGCAATAAGAAAAAGGAACCATACATATCTACCTAAGATGTGTGTCTTTGTCTTTCGCTTTACTCTGTCTACATGTCTGTATATGTTTGTTTGCAATTTGACCACACTAGATTATTAATCTATTAACATTTATTACAGAAATACATATTAAATTTAAATATTTTCTTTTGTCTTTTGTTTTATTAAGAGACAATTATTTTCACAAGCCGGTGACAACGCAAAATTTAAGTTGTTGTAATCCTCAATTTTGTTTTATGTATGAAATACAGATACAAAAGTCTTCCATGGTTGATTTTTTTATATGTCTTATTATAACTTTTTAGTATCATTTTCCTCTTCTCTACTACATCTTGACATGCCGCGACATCAGCTTCATTCTGCGTATATCTTTCAATCTGGTTGTCGTCCACACTATTAATGTGCTTATCAGCACAATTTTTTTTAGCAAAATTAATTAGTAAAACATTAGTAAATTAGTAAAGCATTAGTATAAAACAATTAAGTGCTGAATAAGTATAACAAAAATTTTAGATGAAAACACGATTTTAGCAAAAAAATTTCCTAAAAAATAGTATACCTGATTTACAAGACGTTTTACTAACTTTTGTACTAACTTATTTTTTTGAGTGTGGAACTATGCATGTTAATCGTATTTCAGTCAATAACTGTGCTGAGAACTCTTGTTGAGGTAATATAATCCGTTTCATCGTATACGCTTTAGTCAGAGAAAGTGCTAGTTGCCGCAAAAACTCTGGTCTCCTGCAATTCCCATCAGTTGGAGCCCATGAAACGTCGATTTCAGAAAATATTATGTACGCATTCAATGCGAATATATCAAGTATGTTTGCAAAAACAATGTTTGACCATCGATTTATTTTGCGTTTTGTGCTGTAGGAACCAACCATTTGATCGGCAGTATCTACGCCACCTAAAAGAGATGAAGTATTAGAAATTATAGGAGAACATAAAACTAACATACCTTTCGTTGACTTGTAATACGAAACAATCTCTGGTTTTTTCTACAATCCACTCTCATCAACTGCAACTGTCTTGTGCATTGAACTAATCAATATTGTTGCTTTGTTCTTGTGGCTGATGTATGATACTAATGTCGCAATGCCATCTAATGCAAATGTAGAATGGTACAAAGGGAGTTTTTTGACACTCAGCAATTGCGGAGGAATGAATGTTTTATTTTCGCGTACTGTTCCCACATATGTAAGTTTCCTTTCCTGAAGTTTTTTACCAACTCAAAAGTGGAAAAAAATTTTCGCCTGTTATATTTTGCCCTTTCAGGCCTTCTGTTAAACCCAATATAATGCGTTGCTCTTGGTTCTTTTCAGGCTGTGCATTTCTAGGCTTACCAAGGTATGGTTGTATTTTCCACACGTAGCGTGACTTAGATAACCAAAATTTCAAACCATATTTTGATGGTTTTTATGGCATAAACTGTCGAAAAGTACATCGCACCCTGATTGCAACAAGTTGATCATCAATGGTGACATTTTCGTGACAGCTGTAAAGCATTGGAAGAAGTGGTTGCCAACGGTCCCACAATTCACAAATAGGAGCAAATTTATCGCAACTACGCATTTGTCGTCGACTCAAAACATCATCAAATCGGATGGCACCATTAATCGTATGAAATGTATCTTCAGACATAATTGCTCGGAAAATGGGGCGACCAAATTTGGCATCAAATAAACCATGAACATCTTAATTTTTTCCACTTTCAGTAATAGATTTTATATTAGCCAACTATTTTGCTGAAATAAAAAACAAGATTATATATACCGACATACGCCTGCAAGAATGAGCACAGCAATATATGCGCGCAATGCGTGTTCATCAATATCTTTCCACTTGGCACCAAACTTGACCCTGCCGTACTTATTAGAACTTTCGATGAAAATTCTTTCTATTGGAGGCGGAATAAAAAGCTGACAGAATGTCATTGCATATGGACACTGCAAATCGAGTTGGTCCTGGTTGCGTTGAGATAATATTCTCAGCCGTAGCTCCAATAGGCTGGTACTCTAAACCATTTTGTTTTTAGCAATAAGAAACGTATTAACAGAGCTAGCTGCAGCTAGGACGGGTTCCCGTGCAGTATCTGTTTCAGAAGAACTTGTTTCGCTATTTTCTGAAATATAATCAAATTCCGAATCTGAAATATCGGAGTCACTTTCTGCATTGAGCAGTTCTCGTATCTGATCTTCATTCAAGTTTGCCATGTTGTAAGTAAAACACGTCTGAACTATTGAAAACAACTCACAAAATGAACCAAGCAGTACAAATATTTGTGCTTCTTTACAACAAAAATCAAAAAAGGGGGATCCCACAATTGTCTTTTACATTAGCTATCCTGAGTAAAGAAAAATGCAAAAAGGGGAATCCCTCAACAAATTTTTACATTAGCTGTGTTGAGTAAAGATTTTCGCTGGTCACGTGATTTCCGTGGTTCAAGTGAATCACGCGTGAGCTTGAGTTATTTTAATTTTACTGACGTGAGTAGTGCGTGAGTAAAGAAAAATTAGAGTGAGTGATTCATGAGAGATTATAATATTTCTTGCGTGAGCGTGAGCCAAAATTCACTCACGCGCCCATCTCTAGCGTTGAGGAAAGCTTAAATTAATAATATTTAGGGAGAAGTGATCCAAAATATATACAAATATAAGATTAAATGATTATTTTGTATGAATATTGAAGTATGGACCAAATGGTCCTTTAACCTAATATTCGTAAGTTTTTTCTAACCCAACAGCAGGGTTAAAATTAATTTTTATTTTTTTTGTCATCAAATTTCCGTTTTAAACGAAGTAGTTAATTTTGTAGAAGCTTTTTACAGTTTTGGATTATATATAATTATGTTCATAATTACAGAAGACGTTTTTGATATTTGTGCTATATATAACAAAGTACATTTTTCATCACATGATTTTAGGACTCAAGGCTGAGAATAGCACGTGAAAGTAGCCCCAAAAACAACAACTTCTGTATCAATCGTTTTGTCAAGTTGGCTGCATTAACAATTTAATGGTCATACGAATTTTTTAGCTCAAGGTGGATTTTTAGCACTTTTTCTATATTTTAACACGGCTATATCTCGGTATACCGTACTGAATATTTCTTTTGTGTCTGAAGCAAAATTGTAGATATTGAATTGGAGAACATTTTTTTTTTACCATTTTCCCCCATTTTCGCTTTTTTTTGCTCAATAACTGGATTACAAATCCACAAATATGCAGTTTTTTTTCATAAACTTTATTTTGCATTAAATTAATAAACAAAATTCATACTACAGATATTCTTACACAGAAAATATGGGGTTTTTTATGTTGTCTATGCATGGAAACAAAATTTAGAACATTTTCAATTATTGTCAATATCCATCCCCGTTGAAGTTCACGCTTGTGGTTCTGATGATCTTGTTTTCTTCGTAGGTTGTTTATATTCATGTTCTGAGTCTGAATCATCATCCAAGTTAGACATAATATTCAAGGGCATCTTTTGTTCAGTGTGTCCACCAATTTTAGTGTCAACTTCACCTTTGCTACTTTCGTCTGCAAACTGCATAAATTTAGAACTCCATTAACAAACCTCCGCAAGAAATGCTTCTAACATTTATTTGTATACACATGCACTAACTGCCTATATTCAATAAGGATGTTTGATTGAAGTTAAACTTTCAAATAAAATATATTAACCATTAACAAGACTAAGCATAGGCACCTTATGTATCGAGTAATAGGTAAATACTTCTTCTTTCTGAAAATCTATCAAAAAATTTAATATATAAAATTTTTTTTAACAGTTTGCTAAAAAACAAGCAAACTATAAAGAAATGTTTTTCTCCAAAATCCTTTTAAAATTTTAAAGTTAAATAAGTTCAATATATTCTTTATATCTATCTATTAACGATATTGAAATGATTTTAACAATTTTTACAGCTCTAAGTGTCATTAATTTAAGATAAGCTTAAATAATATTTTTTAAGATAAAAAAATAGTATCATAACAAAATTTCGTTTTTTTTTTACAAAATGTGATTTCTAGCTCTGAATTGTGAGCTGATCCTTCAGTTTTTTTTTTTTTTTTGAGAAGTTGCTCAAAACATATTAACCTATTATTTTAAATAAAAAAAGTTCAAAATCCCCAGGCAAAATGATAGAAAATTTAACATTTGCGACTATTGCTGGGCTTAGAGTGCATGTCCAAAAATAATTACAATTACATTCACAGCCTTTCCTAATGTCAATTTTTTTAAGAAGCGTTTAAAAAATAATAATAATTATTAACAAAGTTAGAAAAACTTAAATGTTTTAAGGTACATTTTCGCAGAAAATTGCAAATTTTTATATGTTCTTTTAAAAAGATGATTTTGAGCATTTTTCACCGCTAAACTACTACAACACTTTTTTTACTTCCGCCCATTTTGTCAGCTGTCAAGTGATTTATTTTTAGTTTGGCATTTCAACATGAATAGACTGACGCCTGAACAACGCTTCCAAATGGTGAAAATTTATTTTGAAAATCATGGTTCTGCTAGAAATACGTATCGCTCACGAATTTTGCTAATTTTGTTTAGCAATGAAGCTCACTTTTGGTTAAATGGATACGTCAATAAACAAAACTGCCGTATTTGGAGTGATGATAATCCTCAAGTGTATGTTAAGACATCGTCATATCCAGAAAAAGTGCTTGTTTGGTGTGCTTTATGGGCTAGAGGAATCATTGGCCCGTACTTTTTTTAAAACGATGCTGGTCAGAAAGTTACAGTCAATGGTGACCACTATAGAGCCATGATTGCTGACTTTTTCGTTAATCAATTGAACAACCATGATGTACAGGAGCTGCTGTTTAAACAAGACGGCGCAACATGTCACACAGCTCGTGCCACAATTGATTTATTGAAGGAAACGTTAGGTAACCGCATAGGTTCACGTTTCGGACCCCTGAATTGGCCTCCAAAATCGTGCGATTTAACGCCGCTGGACTATTTTCTGTGGGGATATGTGAAGTCGCTAGTCTAGTCCGATAAGCCAGAAACGATTGATCACCTGAAGGACAACATTCGCCGCGTTAATGCCAATATACGGCCACAAATTTTGTAAGAAGTCATCGAAAATTTCACCTAAAGATTAGACTACTTTCGCGCCAGCCGGACAGAAGTCATATTTAAATTACAATGCCAGAAGATTATCTTTCATGTCAATTTAAAAAATTCATTTATGTTTTATTCCATTTCAAAGTTCTACAAACAACGCCCTTTATGTCTATTCGGCCAGTAGTATAGAAGTTTTATTTCTACTCATTACCACTTTCTTTTGAAAACACACAACTTTTTTGAAAACACACCACTGTGCGTTGGTAATTCAAAAAATTGGTACTTTTAAACTAGCTTAAATTAAGTTCATTTTGAGAAATATGTATAATTAAACTAGAGATATGCACGTGAGTGAAATTTGACTCACACTAACTCACGCTCACGAAAGAAAAATTTCACTCACTCACGAAAAATGTTTTCCCTCACCAATATATTCATAATCTCAAAAAGCATAATTACATAAAATTTTTTTTTTGCATATTCAAATGTATTGAATGTGATTTCTTGAAAATATGTAACCATAAACCCAATTAAATATAATAAAAGCGGCAAAAACGATAGTGTTTTCCAATATAATCGCGGGTTTCTTTTAAAGCTTCTATAACATGAAAAAAAAATTTTTTTTCTAACGCAAACACAGAAGGTTATTCATGTCACACAATTTTGAATATATATATTTCCACAAAGTGACGAAAATGTTTGAAATTCATCACATATTAAAATCAGGTGAAAAATAAATTAAAACAAAAAAATATATTTACTCAAACTTGATTGCTTTAGATGAGAGAACTTTACTACCCACAGCACAGAAGATCATGATGCTACATGTAATTTTTAATATTTTCAAATAGCTATAACCCTAAAAATATATGCATGGAATTTTGAAACTATCAAAGAATATCAATATTAAATTCTTTAATCCAAATAATGTTTGCCATGTACAGGAAAATAAATATGTAGACTTAACAAAAGTAAGTACATAGTATGAAAGGTTTACATAGTAATCCTAGTTTTAAGAGAAACACAAGAAAATTCCATTAAAGTTTATTCAAGGTACAAACTGTAATAAAAATAAAGTTTTTTTTTCTTTTAGTAAACTTTGTTACGTTCATAACTTGCCATTCAAAGAAAAGTGACCAACATCACGCACATTGGTTGGTTAAACTAAATTATTAGTTATAACTATAAATTTTGTTATGTTTATGTATGGATTATCACAATGAAATTTATATAGTGTTACTAGTACCTACCCAGCCATAAAATGCCAGCATGTACAAAAAATCAGGCTCTGGTGTACCACTAGGCTAACTTAGGAATTGCAAATAAACTACAGGCAGAACACTTTTTTTGACGCTTCACCAGCCTTTCCAAAAAGCGGTTTGCCAGTACTTGCTTTACCATAATTCCGTGGTCTTCAATAAAAATCATTGGCCAAGAATTTTCTGAAACCACTATGCCAACGTTGTTAAAAAGTGTTTTCATGGTGCTAACCAGTCAGAAATGACCAACGGCTCAACATTCTAACTGGTAAAGCGTTTATTTTTTAAAAATTATTTAAAAAAGTTTGTAGTCGGAAAGTTCCGAGTTCGAAGTTCGGTTTCAGGCAAAATTTTTTTTTATCTTTTTGGTTTTTTTTTATACTTTTTAATATTTTCTTCTCATAAAATGATTTTTTTTTGTTTCTGGAAGAGCTCTTTTAGACCAATTTTTTTTTTTTGTTTTCCTAACGCTGGCAAGTTGTGTCCATCAAACTTTATGCCAGTGCTGAAATATTTGAGCAAGCCAACTGTTACCCAGCAGTTATCATTTACTTATGTTTTAAGCTATTAACTGTTATAAGTCTCGTAACCTCAGTGGTGAGGGCTCTCAACTGTCAATCTGGGGGCCAGGGTTCGAAGTCCCGGCGGTAACAAACAAATTATACACGAACTTTCTTTATTGCATTTCATTTTAAAATCTAAAAAAGTGTCTAGTTGATTGTTTTCCTATTAAATTTTACATTGCATGGTACCATGTTTGGTTTGAGAATTCTGTATGTATTGTTGATCTTTTAAAATTACATTTAATTTTGAATTGTCAGGTTTGAGATCATAACTAAAATGTTACTATTGCAAATAGAAAACACTAATTGTTAATAACTTGTAAGAGAAGATGAAAAAATCTTGTGGGGATCAGCGCTAGACGGACTTTTGCGCTTTCGACATAAGCGACTAGGTCACCTTCGGCCTCATTCTAATCCACCACCTACAAGAAACTCAAGGTTTGACCAGGAATATGTATCAACCAAACACAGAAAATCTGTGATGAGTTAGAGGGATTGCCGCACTTTCGACCTATGCGACGAGGTCATCTTCAGGCTCATTCTAATTTTTAATTTATTTTGGAAAACAAATTTAGACCATCTATTTCATGGTTATACCAACATTTTACCAACGTTGAAAATTTTGTTTACCTTAGTACTTGTCCGACACTTTTTGAACAGACGCACCATTTGTCTAATGGGATTGGCAAAGCACTTGTTACCATCACTTGCTAAATTGCCGTGCCAGCGGTTTTCCGTTTGTGTTTTTCTGACTGGGTATGAACAAACTGCTAGCTTAGCACTAAAAATATAATAATGGGCCCTTCGGCAATTATCCCAATATACAGACGGTGCTTCTACTGCCCCTAATTCACTGCGTTGCAGAACTATAAATACACATTAATTTCACTAAATTTCGTAAGTTAAAAAAAAAAGTAAAGAGTTTAGCCGCCATAAAAGTAAAACTAATGCAAAATAAATAATACTTAACAAAGAAAACAATTCATTAATTTTTTATTTTACTATTTAAAAAGGAATAACAAAATCATTTAATTTTTCATACACTCAAATAAAAAAGTTAGTAAAGTCAGCAAAAAATTTTGCTGAGTCAACAAAATTTTAGTCAGGAGGGTGCTTGCAAAAAAATTGCTAATGTCAGCAATCTTTTGCTGAAAATCAGCGAGCTGATGGTTAGCAACAAAGTTAGTAGATTCAGCAAAAGTTTTGCTAAACACTTAGTAGATGAGAAATTAAAAAATCCTT
>CM037854.1:98572851-98608738 GCA_021234595.1 Delia radicum
TTTTATAAAACCATGTTATATACAAAATTCAAGGTTCTGACTTAAACAGGACTGAGAAAAATAAAAATTACGAATCTTAGGTTAAGGGACCATTTGGTACATAGTATATTTTCTTTGATTTTTTTTACATTTATTTAAAAAAATAAGTATTTATTAGTTGGTTTTATAATAATTGTCATTGCATGATGAGCAATATGTTTTTCGGTTAGTTTTGAAAATAAACTTCCTGCAAATGTAGCATTTTATATCGGACTTAGACTTGCAGCAACTACAAATTCCACGCTTTCGAGTCCCTGAATTAGAAGTATTATTTGAAGAGGCCACTGCACTCAAAAAAAAAAGTTTGTAAGTCAGCAAAAATTTTGCTGAGTCAGCAAAATTTTAGTCAGGAGGTTGCTAGCAAAAAAATTGCTAATGTCAGCAAAATATTTTACTAAAAATCAGCGAGCTGATTTTTAGCAACAAATTAGTAGATTCAGCAAAAGTTTTGCTAACACTTAGTAGATTAGAAATAAAAAAGCCTTGCTAAAAATTAATAAATTTTTTGCTGAATTTTAGTAGACTGAAAAAAATGCAAAAAATTGTAAAAAAATTGTAATTTAGTTAATATATTTGCTGAAAATCATAAAACATATTTTTGTGTTTCTTTTAAAAACAATTTACAATAATTACGAAATATAAAAATTTTCATTTTCCCACATTGACCACATGAATTAATTTAATATCTGAAAATATATAGAAATAAATATATATAACATAACAAAATTTTCTTTCAACTACTTACATCAATGATAGTCTAAATGATGCTTTCTTTTAAAGGACGCAACTGCCGAAGATAATTATAGAAACGAAACGAAAAAATAAACAAAAACAAACGAAACGAAAAAAACAACCCTTTTTTGCAATACGAAAAAGGAATCATACAAATCTACCTAAGATGTGTGTCTTTGTCTTTCGCTTTACTCTGTCTACATGTCTGTATATGTTTGTTTGCAATTTGACCACACTAGATTATTAATCTATTAACATTTATTACAGAAATACATATTAAATTTAAATATTTTCTTTTGTCTTTTGTTTTATTAATAGACAATTATTTTCACAAGCCGGTGACAACGCAAAATTTAAGTTGTTTTAATCCTCAATTTTGTTTTATGTATGAAATACAGATACAAAAGTCTTCCATGTTTGATTTTTTATGTGTCTTATTAGAACTTTTTAGTATCATTTTCCTCTTCTCTACTACATCTTGACATGCCGCGACATCTGCTTCATTCTGCGTATATCTTTCAATCTGGTTGTCGTCCACACTATTAATGTGCTTATCAGCACAATTTTTTTAGCAAATTAATTAGTAAAACATTAGTAAATTAGTAAAGCATTAGTATAAAACAGTTAAGTGCTGAATAAGTATAACAAAAATTTTAGCTGAAAACACGATTTTAGCAAAAAAAATTTGCTAAAAATAGTATACCTGATTTACAAGACGTTTTACTAACTTTTGTACTAACTTATTTTTTGAGTGTGGAACTATGCATGGTAATCGTATTTTAGTCAATAACTGTGCTGAGAACTCTTGTTGAAGTAATATAATCCGTTTCATCGTATACGCTTTAGTCAGAGAAAGTGCTAGTTGCCGCAAAAACTCTGGTCTCCTGCAATTCCGATCAGTTGGAGCCCATGAAACGTCGATTTCAGAAAATATTATGTACGCATTCAATCCGAATATATCAAGTATGTTTGCAAAAACAATGTTTGACCATCGATTTATTTTGCGTTTTGTGCTGTAGGAACCAACCATTTGATCGGCAGTATCTACGCCACCTAAAAGAGATGAAGTATTAGAAATTATAGGAGAACATTAAAACTAACATACCTTTCGTTGAATTGTAATACGAAACAATCTCTGGTTTTTTCTACAATCCACTCTCATCAACTGCAACTGTCTTGTGCATTGAACTAATCAATATTGTTGCTTTGTTCTTGTGGCTGATGTATGATACTAATGTCGCAATGCCATCTAATGCAAATGTAGAATGGTACAAAGGGAGTTTTTTTGACACTCAGCAATTGCGGAGGAATGAATGTTTTATTTTCGCGTACTGTTCCCACATATGTAAGTTTCCTTTCCTGAAGTTTTTTACCAACTCAAAAGTGGAAAAAAATTTTTGCCTGTTATATTTTGCCCTTTCAGGCCTTCTGTTAAGTCCAATATAATGCATTGCTCTTGGTTCTTTTCAGGCTGTGCATTTCTAGGCTTACCAAGGTATAGTTGTATTTTCCACACGTAGCGTGACTTAGAGTCCACCGATAACCAAAATTTCAAACCATATTTTGCTGGTTTTTATGGCATAAACTGTCGAAAAGTACATCGCCCCTGAATGCAACATTTTCGTGACAGCTGTAAAGCATTGGAATAAGTGGTTGCCAACGGTCCCACAATTCACAAATAGGAGCAAATTTATCGCAACTACGCATTTGTCGTCGACTCAAACATCATCAAACGGATGGCACCATTAATCGTATGAAATGTATCTTCAGACATAATTGCTCGGAAAATGTGGCGACCAAATTTGGCATCAAATAAACCATGAACATCTTAATTTTTTCCACTTTCAGTAATAGATTTTATATTAGCCAACTATTTTGCTGAAATAAAAAACAAGATTATATATACCGACATACGCCTGCAAGAATGAGCACAGCAATATATGCGCGCAATGCGTCTTCATCAATATCTTTCCACTTGCCACCAAACTTGACCCTGCCGTACTTATTAGTACTTTCGATGATAATTCTTTCTATTGGAGGCAGAATAAAAAGCTGACAGAATGTCATTGCATATGGACACTGCAAATCGAGTTGGTCCTGGTAGCGCTGAGATAATATTCTCAGCCGTAGCTCCAATAGGCTGGTACTCTAAACCATTTTGTTTTTAGCAATAAGAAACGGATCAACAGAGCTAGCTGCAGCTAGGACGGGTTCCCGTTCAGTATCTGTTTCAGAAGAACTTGTTTCGCTATTTTCTGAAATATAATCAAATTCCGAATCTGAAATATCGGAGTCACTTTCTGCATTGAGCAGTTCTCGTATCTGATCTTCATTCAAGTTTGCCATGTCGTAAGTAAAACACGTCTGAACTATTGAAATCAACTCACAAAATGAACCAAGCAGTACAAATATTTGTGCTTCTTTACAACAATTTTTACATTAGCTGTGTTGAGTAGAGATTTTCGCTGGACACGTGATTTCCGTGGTTGAAGTGAATCACGCGTGAGTTATTTTAATTTTACTGACGTGAGTAGTGCGTGAGTAAGAAAAATTGGAGTGAGTGATTCATGAGAGATTATAATATATCTTGCGTGAGCGTGAGCCAAAATTCACTCACGCGCCCATCTCTAGCGTTGAGGAAAGCTAAATTAATAATATTTAGGGAGAAGTGATCCAAAATATATACAAATATAAGATTAAATGATTATTTTGTATGAATATTGAAGTATGGACCAAATGGTCCTTTAACCTAATATTCGTAAGTTTTTTCTGACCCTAACAGCAGGGTTAAAATTAATTTTTATTTTTTTAGTCATCAAGTTTTCGTTTTTAAACGAAGTAGTTAATTTTGTAGAAGCTTTTTACAGTTTTGGATTATATATAATTATGTTCATAATTACAGAAGACGTTTTTGATATTTGTGCTATATATAACAGAGTACAACATTTTTCATCACATGATTTTAGGACTCAAGGCTGAGAATAGCACGTGAAAGTAGCCACAAAAACAACAACTTCTGTATCAATCGTTTTGTCAAGTTGGCTGCATTAACAATTTGATGGTCATACGAAGTTTTTTAGCTCAAGGTGGATATTTAGCACTTCTTCTATATTTTAACACGGCTATATATCGGTATACCGTACTGAATATTTCTTTTGTGTCTGAAGCAAAATTGTAGATATTGAATTGGAGAAAATTTTTTTTTACCATTTTCGCTTTTTTTTGCTCAATAACTGGATTACAAATCCACAAATATGCAGTTTTTTTCATAAACTTTATTTTGCATTAAATTAATAAACAATCAAAATTCATACTACAGATATTCTTACACAGAAAATATGGGATTTTTTATGTTATCTATGCATGGAAACAAAATTTAGAACATTTTCAATTATTGTCAATATCCATTCTCGTTGAAGTTCACGCTTGTGGTTCTGATGATCTTGTTTTCTTCGTAGATTGTTTATATTCATGTTCTGAGTCTGAATCATCATCCGAGTTAGACATAATATTCAACGGCATCTTTTGTTCAGTGTGTCCACCAATTTCAGTGTCATCTTCACCTTTGGTACTTTCGTCTGCAAACTGCATAATTTTAGAACTCCATCAACAAACCTCCGCAAGCAATGCTTCTAACATTTTTTTGTATACACATGCACTAACTGCCTATATTTAATAAGGATGTTTGATTGAGGTTAAACTTTCAAATGAAATATATTAACCATTAACAAGACTAAGCATAGACGCATTATGTATCGAGTAATAGGTAAATACTTCTTCTTTCTGAAAATCGATCAAAAATTTAATATATAAAACTTTTTTTAACAGTTCTGCTAAAAAACAAGAAAACTATAAAGAAATGTTTTTCTCTAAATCCTTTTAAAATTTTAAAGTTAAATAAGTTCTATATATTCTTTATATCTATCTATTAACGATATTGAAATGATTTTAACAATTTTTACAGCTCTAAGTGTCATTAATTTAAGATAAGCTTAAATAATATTTTTTAAGATAAAAAAATAGTATCATAACAAAATTTCGTTTTTTTTTTTACAAAATGTGATTTCTAGCTCTGAATTGTGAACTGATCCTTCAGTTTTAACATATTAACCTATTATTTTAAATAAAAAAAGTTCAAAATCCCCAGGCAAAATGATAGAAAATTTAACATTTGCGACTATTGCTGGGCTTAGAGTGCATGTCCAAAAATAATTACAATTACATTCATTTTTTTTTAGAAGCGTTTAAAAAATAATAATAATTATTAACAAAGTTAGAAAAACTTAAATGTTTTAAGGTACATTTTCGCAGAAAATTGCTGATTTTTATAAGTTCTTTTAAAAAGATGATTTTGAGCATTTTTCACCGCTAAACTACTACAACACTTTTTTTACTTCCGCCCATTTTGTCAGCTGTCAAGTGATTTATTTTTAGTTTGGCATTTCAACATGAATAGACTGACGCCTGAACAACGCTTCCAAATGGTGAACATTTATTTTGAAAATCATGGTTCTGCTAGAAATACGTATCGCTCACGAATTTTGCTAATTTTGTTTAGCAATGAAGCTCACTTTTGGTTAAATGGATACGTCAATAAACAAAACTGCCGTATTTGGAGTGATGATAATCCTCAAGTGTATGTTAAGACATCGTCATATCCAGAAAATGTGCTTGTTTGGTGTGCTTTATGGGCTAGAGGAATCATTGGCCCGTACTTTTTTTAAAACGATGCTGGTCAGAAAGTTACAGTCAATGGTGACAACTATAGAGCCATGATTGCTGACTTTTTCGTTCATCAATTGAACAACCATGATGTACAGGAGCTGCTGTTTAAACAAGACGGCGCAACATGTCACACAGCTCGTGCCACAATTGATTTATTGAAGGAAACGTTAGGTAACCGCATAGATTCACGTTTCGGACCCCTGAATTGGCCTCCAAAATCGTGCGATTTAACGCCGCTGGACTATTTTCTGTGGGGATATGTGAAGTCGCTAGTCTACTCCGATAAGCCAGAAACGATTGACCACCTGAAGGACAACATTCGCCGCGTTAATGCGAATATACGGCCCCAAATGTTGTAAGAAGTCATCGAAAATTTCACCTAAAGATTAGACTACGTCCGCGCCAGCCGGACAGAAGTCATGTTTAAATTACAATGCCAGAAGATTATCTTTCATGTCAATTTAAAAAATTCATTTATGTTTTATTCCATTTCAAAGTTCTACAAACAACGCCCTTTATGTCTATTCGGCCAGTAGTATAGAAGTTTTATTTCTACTCATTACCACTTTCTTTTGAAAACACACAACTTTTTTTGAAAACACACCACTGTGCGTTGGTAATTCAAAAAATTGGTACTTTTAAACTAGCTTAAATTAAGTTCATTTTGAGAAATATGTATAATTACACTAGAGATAGGCACGTGAGTGAAATTTGACTCACACTAACTCACGCTCACGATAGAAAAATTTCACTCACTCACGAAAAATGTTTTCCTCACCAATATATTCATAATCTCAAAAAGCATAATTACATAAAATTTTTTTTTTTTTGCATATTCAAATGTATTGAATGTGATTTCTTGAAAATATGTAACCATAAACCCAATTAAATATAATAAAAGCGGCAAAAAGATAGTGTTTTCCAATATAATCGCGGGTTTCTTTTAAAGTTCTATAACATGAAAAAAAAATTTTTTTTCTAACGCAAACACAGAAGGTTATTCATGTCACACAATTTTGAATATATATATATTTCCACAAAGTGACGAAAATGTTTGAAATTCATCACATATTAAAATCAGGTGAAAAATAAATTAAAAAAAAAAATATATTTACTCAAACTTGATTGCTTTTGATGAGATAACTTTACTACCCACAGCACAGAAGATCATGATGCTACATGTAATTTTTAATATTTTCAAAAAGCTATAACCCTAAAAATATATGCATGGAATTTTGAAACTATCAAAGAAATATCAATATTAAATTCTTTAATCCAAATAATGTTTGCCATGTACAGGAAAATAAATATGTAGACTTAACAAAAGTAAGTACATAGTATGAAAGGTTTACATAGTAATCCTAGTTTTAAGAGAAACACAAGAAAATTCCATTAAAGTTTATTCAAGGTACAAACTGTAATAAAAATAAAGTTTTTTTTCTTTTAGGTAAACTTTGTTACGTTCATAACTTGCCATTCAAAGAAAAGTGACCAACATCACGCACATTGGTTGTTAAACTAAATTATTAGTTATAACTATAAATTTTGTTATGTTTATGTATGGATTATCACAATGAAATTTATATAGTGTTACTAGTACCTACCCAGCCATAAAATGCCAGCTGTACAAAAAATCAGGCTCTGGTGTACCACTAGCTAACTTAGGAATTGCAAATAAACTACAGGAAGAACACTTTTTTGACGCTTCACCAGCCTTTCCAAAAAGCGGTTTGCCAGTACTTGCTTTACCATAATTTCCGTGGTCTTCAATAAAAATCATTGGCCAAGAATTTTCTGAAACCACTATGCCAACGTTGTTAAAAAGTGTTTTCATGGTGCTAACCAGTCAGAAATGACCAACGGCTCAACATTCTAACTGGTAAAGCGTTTATTTTTTAAAAAATTATTTAAAAAAGTTTGTAGTCGGAAAGTTCCGAGTTCGAAGTTCGGTTTCAGGCAAAATTTTTTTTTTATCTTTTTGGTTTTTTTTTATACTTTTTAATATTTTCTTCTCATAAAATGATTTTTTTTTTTTGTTTCTGGAAGAGCTCTGTTAGACCAATTTTTTTTTGTTTTCCTAACGCTGGCAAGTTGTGTCCATCAAACTTTATGCCAGTGCTGAAATATTTGAGCAGCCAACTGTTACCCAGCAGTTATCATTTACTTATGTTTTAAGCTATTAACTGTTATAAGTCTCGTAACCTCAGTGGTGAGGGCTCTCAACTGTCAATCTGGGGGCCAGGGTTCGAAGTCCCGGCGGTAACAAACAAATTATACACGAACTTTCTTTATTGCATTTCATTTTAAAATCTAAAAAAGTGTCTAGTTGATTGTTTTCCTATTAAATTTTACATTGCATGGTACCATGTTTGGTTTGAGAATTCTGTATGTATTGTTGATCTTTTAAAATTACATTTAATTTTGAATTGTCAGGTTTGAGATCATAACTAAAATGTTACTATTGCAAATAGAAAACACTAATTGTTAATAACTGTAAGAGAAGATGAAAAAAATCTTGTGGGGATCAGCGCTAGACGGACTTTTGCGCTTTCGACATAAGCGACTAGGTCACCTTCGGCCTCATTCTAATCCACCACCTACAAGAAACTCAAGGTTTGACCAGGAATATGTATCAACCAAACACAGAAAATCTGTGATGAGTTAGAGGGATTGCCGCACTTTCGACCTATGCGACGAGGTCATCTTCAGGCTCATTCTAATTTTTAATTTTATTTTGGAAAACAAATTTAGACCATCTATTTCATGGTTATACCAACATTTTACCAACGTTGAAAATTTTGTTACCTTAGTACTTGTCCGACACTTTTTGAACAGACGCACCATTTGTCTAATGGGATTGGCAAAGCACTTGTTACCATCACTTGCTAAATTGCCGTGCCAGCGGTTTTCCGTTTGTGTTTTTCTGACTGGGTATGAACAAACTGCTAGCTTAGCACTAAAAATATAATAATGGGCCCTTCGGCAATTATCCCAATATACAGACGGTGCTTCTACTGCCCCTAATTCACTGCGTTGCAAAACTATAAATACACATTAATTTCACTAAATTTCGTAAGTTAAAAAAAAAGTAGAAGAGTTTAGCCGCCATAAAAGTAAAACTAATGCAAAATAAATAATACTTAACAAAGAAAACAATTCATTAATTTTTTATTTTACTATTTAAAAAGGAATAACAAAATCATTTAATTTTTCGTACACTCAAATAAAAAAGTTAGTAAAGTCAGCAAAAAATTTTGCTGAGTCAACAAAATTTTAGTCAGGAGGGTGCTTGCAAAAAAATTGCTAATGTCAGCAATCTTTTGCTGAAAATCAGCGAGCTGATGGTTAGCAACAAAATTAGTAGATTCAGCAAAAGTTTTGCCAACACTTAGTAGATGAGAAATTAAAAAATCCTTTATTAAGTTAAATTAAAATATTTTATTTTGTCTTTTATTTAATTAATAGACAATTTCTTTCACAAGCCGGTGAAGACGCAAAATTTAAGTTCCACAATTTTGTTTTATGTATGAAAAACAGATACAAAAATCTTCTATGGTTGATTTTTTTATATTATGTCTTACTAGAGTTGTACTTTTTACACTTTTTCCTCGTCAGTACTAAATCGTGACATGCCGTGACATCTATAAGGTTTCAATCTCAGTATTTTAGTCTTGTCAGCATTTAAAGTGAGTTTGTTTAACCTCAAAAACTCTGTCATAAACGATGCATCACGTTCCATATGATATTTTAGAGCTATTTATAAAATAAACAAATATCATCAGTATACAAAATTAAATTTCCAAATAAGCCAAGATTCATTATATCATTAAGATAAACAGTAAATAAAAGTGGACCTAACACACTTCCTTCCAACTCGTTTTTGGCAGTTGTTTACTTCGACAAATTGCTTTCGACCTGTAATGTGTTTCTTAATACAAGTAATGCTCCTGAGCCAACACCATAGTACTGCAGTTTTTGTAAAAGTATTTCATGATCCACAAGATCAAATGCATTGGAGAAATCATAAAATACCCCAGACACACCTCTAAAACCTGTATCCAATCCTTGAAAAATATTATTTGGCTATGTAATTATATATATTTGGCTATGTAATTATAGCTATGAAATTCTAACAAAATATTACTACATAATTCTTCTATTAAATCAATAAAGCAATCTATTAAATTTTATACAATAAGTAACTCTTAAAAACAGTTATAAGTTTTAAAAAAAATTTTGTAATAATCTCTTTTATTATAGTTATGCAACGCAGTGTATAGCTGTAGTCTGTGTTTGAGAATTTATGATTTTGAATATCAAGTGTGTGTGTAGCTTATTTTGGAATTTTATAAATAAGGCTTAAATTGCTTATAGGCCTTTGGAAAATACGTGTTAATATTTTTTAAGGATGCATTTGAGAAGGTCGTAAATCTTTTTTTATTATATTGCTTATAGAATTTTAATAACAAAATTAGTGCTTGTTATGTTAAGAACTTAAAAACTTTAGTAACGTAATAAAGTAGTTAAAAGTCTTAAGTGTAAGGGATTATAACAAATTAAAATTCACCCTTGGATTTTATGCCAATTTCATGACTGTGGCGTATGAGTGATATGATATAAATATTACTCATACTTATTATATTAAACTAATACGTAGAGCTCTCCATGAAATACTAAAAATGTGACTATACACCTGTGAGAATGTTTTGCAAAACATTCTCGTGTGTGCACTGATGCCAGTTTTGACGACTTTTAATACTAAAAGTAGCAAAATAATTGAGTATTTTGCTTAAAAAATGCTAACTTATCTATGAATAACTATAATTTTTCGATGTTTTCAAAATGTAACAGATTTTTTGTTATCGGAGCAAAAAAAAATTTTGTTGTTGTAAAAAAAAAATGTTATGCGAATGTTTCATAGGATGTTCATGCATGTCTTCGCTATACAACTATGTTCCCGAAAATATCGTGTAAGTCGTATAAGACATTTTTTGTTTGAAAAATAGAAACTAAACAATAATACACAATTTACTAAGAAATATGGGAAAACCTACATAACTGTACGATTTCATGTCACTCACGATTTAAACCATTTTAAGAACAATATATAATCTTTTTTTATCAGCATTTTTGAGGCAACGAATTTTACCACACTCTACAAACTTATTGTAAATTTACTGCTTTAAATTGGGTAAATTTTTTGGAAATATAATGCATAGTAAAGTATAAACACCAAATGCGTAAAATTATGTTGCACACACTTTTAGAATAACAGTAATACACACATTATTTGTCTATAATTGAGCGTTATGTGCTCAAAATTTGTATTTTGTTAATAAAATATTTTTTTTACATTTATAAAGTTTTGTAAAAGTTTTTACTGGAAGGTGTTCGTTTACACAAATACTCAGTAACAAATAGTAAGAAGAGAGAGAAAAGTGACAGGTTAATACCAAAAAGCTTACAAGTTTTTACTGGATAAATTAAGAATTTGTAAGAATAAAAAAACATATGATTGAAAAAATATGCTTTTATTTTTAGTAAACAAAAACCAATATTAATTAAATTATAATTGTTTATGGATTTAAAGTGAAAAATATTAAATAATTAACTATGGAAGAAATTAAAAAACATTCTAATTTATTTCTGGTCGACAACTTCATTTAACTTTATCTTTTCCATAATGACCACTTGATTTTTTTTTATATTTGGTATTTAAAATCATCTGTTTTATATATTTTACAAATTTTCCGTTCGTTTACTTTTTGTAAATTTGTCTTACTCTCTGTAATTTTGTTACTGAGTAATTTTTACTGAACTTTACTGGGAAAGTAATCATCTGTTTTATATATAAAGTAAAATCAGCTGTTTTATATATTTTACAAATTTTCTGTTCGTTTACTTTTTTGTAAATTTGACTTACTCTCTGTAATTTCGTTACTGAGTAATTTTTACTGGACTTTACTGGGAAAGTAATCGAACAAACTTATAGTTTGTAAATTTACTGACTTACAATAGTAAAAAAATAATGACATTTACAATTGTGAAAAGAAAATATAAGATATAAAAAATTATAATAATATAATTTCTTCCGAATAATTATGACGGTAATATGAAAATGAAAATTTAATCCGACGGGCAAGACAAAATGCTTGCACTATTCAATAAGCGTTGCTAAGATTTCCTTAAATGGAAAACAATATTGATCTTCGTAAGAAAGACGAGTCTATTTAAGCATCTAAAAACGACACCAAAACCGGCACCAACCCACATATTTCTTCTATCGACATTTCCTAAAAAAAAAAAATAATCAATTGGAACTACTACTCTTGGAATACAAATTTAGTGCAGAAAATCTTTATAAAAGTGTTTATGCCGCTGGCACAGTCATCGTCACGAATGTCATTTTAAAATAGTGTTTGGTAAGAAATTGCATGAAGACAAAACCATGAAGCATCAAGTGCAGAAGTTGTTGTAAATATATCGATTCAATACAACAATAACAGAGCAAATTTATTTCCTTTTGGTTCTTTTACCAGATCAAAATGAAGGAACATATTTATTGCAACCATTCAGAACTTTTTAAATAAAAAGTAATAAAGATATTTCATTAAAAAAATAATTAGTAAAATTTCGCATTAATTTTAGAATTTTATTTAATTGTATACGCACTTTTCATGTCATTTTACATGAATTTTTTATTTAAACAAATAGAGCAGAGTGTCCAACTATAAGTTGGGTAAATTTACACAAAAATTAATTAGAGTGCAGGCGAACATCCCAAATTATAATATTTTTAATATTAATATGCTTCACTCAATTTAAAAATAACCCAATTAACTCTAATTTGCTTGTTACTTTTAAAAGTTTCCTTTTTTTTCTTGAGTAAACTTTTTTATCATAAACGGAAATCGCCTTAAACCTTTTTTAAAATGCATTTCTAAAAAGTGTAAAAAAAAAAATTATATTTGTATTTCCTTATGGGGAACATACGACAGACCACCACGTGAAATAGTTTCTTTAACATAAATTGGTAGTCCTTTATAAGTAATATTAATAATAAATATGTAAATATTTGTAGCTGTTTGAGTTGTAATACAATATTTTTATTTGTAAGTTAAAAAACACTAATTTGTGTAAAGTATAGTAAAATGACAATGTTAGTTGAATTAAATAAAATGTAAGCGGCGTTGCTAGTTTTCAGTCAAAGTGTTTGTTGATATCATGAGAAGTTTTGTATTAAATTAAATCGGTTAACACGTTCAAAAGTTATGATTGATAATGTGGGAAAACCTGTAAAAAATTTTAAGTAAATTCATAAATTATTCTATTTTATCATATTTCTTTAAAGTTTATATGTATGTATCACAAGCGTGTGTAAATATAGTTTTTTTTTTCGTTATCCAGAAACAAATCAAAAAATATCCAAAAAATGCACGGCAATTTAACAGCAACATATTGTTGTTTTTTTTTTTCTTTTTTTTTGTATGCATGTAGTTGTTTTTTTTTTATAAATGTTTATGTATTAGCAATAAATATTTTAAATTAATTTAAATAATTCTCATTATCATTATTATTAAGTTTAATAATCTAATTCCAGCAGTTTAAATCTGAATATTTATTTATTCTAGATATATGTATTCAGGCTTGTCAGATACTTTTTTTCGTTATCTCGAAACAAATCATAAATTATCCCCAAAAATCCACAATTAGGAACAAAGTAGGTTAGATTTTATTATGTAAATTGCATACATTAACCAAGATATATCTCAAATCAACAAATATCTCCAATAATATGTAAATTTTTGGACCGTGCTCAAAATCTTTGTTAAATAAGTTCAAATTTAATTTACAGTTAAAATTGGCGTTTAATTAATAATATTACTGCAAACTAATTCTGAAAATCAGTCAAATTCATAACTAGTTTTTGTATCGTTTATTAATCCTCGATCCATTCGCTACATTTGCAAGGAAACCCTTAGATTTTATTTGTTCCATTAAAATATAAAGAACTTAACGTTTCAGAAGTTTTTAATTTAAAAGTTTCAGATTAGTACAAATAAAGTTCTTCTAAAAATCTTCAGATTATGAGCATTTTCCCTACAATCAATATAACGATCTAGAAAGATCAAAATTTTTATTTAATACATACGAAAACAATTTAAATTGAATTATTGATAGGTAAATACCTTCAAACATCATGGCAAATGAGCCCTTATATTTGAAGGATAGTTTCTTAAAAATGGCACAGAAATTAATTAAAAAATTAAATAGATTTGTGCATTTTGTGATTTTTTTTTTTTTAATTTTTAGACCAAGAAAGATATTTTATTGGATAAACTCTTTTTATTAAAAATTTTTACTTTTACGGCAATTGTCTTTTGATTAAACAACCTAAGTGTAGCTACAGTAATGTCTATAAAATTTGACATAACTGTTGATCCCCAAAAAACCCCGTGCTCCCAATTAAACATTTCTTTCTCCAATTGCAACAAAAAACTCTGAATTTGAGGACAAAACCAAAGATATTTAATGACAAGATATGGCAATACTTTAGAAGTTCTTAGTTGCCTAGGTGATACATAATGTCGTTTTTGGGTTTTCTAAACAAAAAAGAGATTTCTTCCAATAACGGTTTCGAATATTGTTTTGTTTTTCAATCCGGAACAGATTTCTTAAAATAATTGCTTCAAATCCTGCTAGCTTTACCAATCCAGAAACAGACCTTTTTTTAAATCCAATATACTCAAAAAAAAAGCTACCGCTAATGCAAAAAAAACTATAAGAACTCATAATAGTTAACTCACTTAACGTGCTGACAGTGGTTTGGTGTTGGTACTGTTAACTAATAGCCAAAAAGCCCGAAACACGAATCCTGACGCACTTTTATTTATTTTATTTTATTTTTTTTTTTTTGACTCATGACTGATAAAAAATCCGCAATTAAAAATAAACGGCAATTCTTGTAGGACTGTATGGACTATAAGTACAAAATTACTAAAAGGAATATGAAATTATTTTAAGGAATACCTCCGAATGTGTTAAGCATATTTGAAAACTGTTGTATTTCGTTGCAGGGATGAAAAAGTTCATAACATCGTATTTTTTTTTTTACACTATATTTGATTTAAAAGGAGCCGTGATTGTTATTTTCTTTCATATTTTATTTTTTTTTTTATATTCACTTCCACGAAATCTGGTTTAAAATCGAGTTAAATCCAGTTACAAATCACCCTCGTTTACATTATAAAATTTGGCAGACAAACTGGATTTTGTCTTGACAACAAAAACATTTTGTAAACAAAACAAAATAAATAAAATAACCCCAAACTTAAATTTTTTCTAAAAAGTTATTAATTTACTGGCGGAAGACAAGACAAGAATGAAAAAAGAGTTTTTCATTTAGCATGACTTTATGGAAGAAAAATATTTTTTTTGTTCTTCTGGTCACCATATCAAAGTTGTTTACTCAAATTGTCTTGGCCGGAAACAAAAATAAGAAACTGGATGATGAATTGAATTTTTCTTTCAATAAGAAAATGCCATTTTATTGGGTTTAACACTCGTTCCATTTATTACGCCTAACTTAAATAATTTTTTATATGTTTACATTTTTTGCACTAAGTGATGCCAAATTTCTCTACCAAAATAGGGCAAAACACAGTGTTCTATCGCTACAACCTAATTTTGAAAGTAATGTTAAACCAGGTTGTCCGACAATCTAGTTATGCATTTGTAATGAAAATCTGGTTTGTAATTGGGTATCATAAGCAGATTGTCACCAAAATCCGGTTTAAACCAGATTCCACTTATAATGTAAATTCACCATAAGATATATTAGTAGTATATTAGGACGACATTGTTAATTCATTGCGTCATTATTCATTGTTACGTCATTATTCTCCCAAATTCTTTTTTAAGAAAAAGAACATACAAATTTTAAAAAGTGATATATGTATGCTAAATAATAAATTAAAGTAATACAATTTTCAACTAATTAATACTATTAAAAAGATTAAAGGCGTTCTAAATCACCTTGTTACGATAACAGAAATTAATTACATAATTAATTAATTACATGTACAATACTTTCAGGCTTAAAAATCTACTCTTAAAACAATTGTTTAGGCCGAAATATAAATATCACCACAAGCCTGTTTCATTGTATCGTTTGGGGAATTCATATAGAAAAAAACGCACCACACTTATATTCAACACTATATTTGTATTCAATACTTTTGCCACTATGAGTATACTAATTATTGTAAAAACCATATAGGAACACACACCCCGACAAGATTAAGTTTAATTGTATTGTTTTGTATTGATATCAGAAATAAAATAAAAAACGCTAAAAAAAATGGAGATTAATGGGATCGAACCCGGGTCCACTGGTTGTTAAGTACAAAAACAAGACACCGCTCCACAACTGTGTCTTTGGATGTGCAGCTTTACTAGCAGGCTGCTTCTTATTTCTAAAAACTTCGAATTTTTGACGGGACAACCCTGGGTTAGATCATAACATAACTATAACGGTAGACTCATTATGGAGAGTTGACATAATGTTAATTTTTTTACATACGCCTGAGTTTCAAAGAAAAACAAAACATCAAAGTATTTAAAAATAAACTTTTAATTTCAACTTTAAATTTTAAAAAGAAATTCAAGGGATAACAAGTAATACGACATCAAATTTTATTATTTTGGCAACAAAAAATGATTTAAGGATTTCGCGGATTAAAGGATTTATAAAAATTACAAAATAATTACAAAAATATCGCATTTATTAAACAAATTGATTAGATTCCAAAATAAATTTAATACACTAATATTATTTTTGGCCAATGTGTGTCGTTTACTTCTTTTGTGTTTAATTAAGCTAATCAGACCTATATTCATTTTGTGTAATTAAAAATTAATTTAAATTACAATTTTCTCCGACGTTTCGTAGATTTTCTGTCTACTTTTTCAAGGAGTTGTCTATTTAATATAATAAAACATTAATTATTAAAATATTCTCACAGCAAAAACATTTTTTAATTAAAAAAAAAAACAATTTTTAAATTAAACTAAAATACTTTTAAATTTAACATTAAATTTAAAAACAAAAAACACAAAGTTTTTCATTTAAACACATCTTAGCTTAGTTTCACAGTTTATTATAATGCAACCCTATATCTAGCCTCTATATTATCGGTGTCTTGCTTTGAGTTCATCGTTTAGAGTATTTGTTGCTGTATGAGTAAGCCTTCGATGGTATATATTTTCTATGCTCTCTTTGTCTATTATTTTAACATTGCTTGAATCAGCTGAGTGACCTGTTTTCAATATGTGTTGTGATAATGCCGTTGTCTCTTTTTCCCTTGTTATATCCATTTTGTGTTCTGTCATTATTGTTTAAAAAGTTCTTTTCGTTGTGCCTACATATATTAGCTCGTAATTTTGATTGTCATTTCCCTTACATTTAATTTTGTAAACAGCATTGCTTTGTTGTTTTTCAATAGGCGCCTTAATATTAGAAAATATTGCACTTGTCGTTCTGTTAGCTACACTTAGAATACTATGTATTCACAATACTATAATTCACAAATGAAATTCTACTTAAAGTAAGGACGACTTACTTTTCAGTAAATACAACTAACATTGTCATTAATGTTAAAAAAATTACTAGCAATTGTTCTAAAAATGAACCACATGTTAGTAAAAATAAACCAACATTTATTTTGTTAATTTTTTTAAATGACAAAAAACAACTGTAAAAAATTAATGTAAAATCATAAAACAGTCATTTGATGTGGTTTGTTTTTTTAAATGAACTACAAGGTTAGTAAAAAATTGTATTTGTTATACAAATGACTAACATTTATATTAAAAATGAAGAAAATACAACACAAAAAACAACATCTTTTTAAAGCAGAAGTTCACTGAGTGTATGTAAGCAAAACATTTGTCAACAGTCAACCCAGGAATGTATTTTACCCTATACACCTCAATTGTAAGCTGGATATTAGGATGGTAATTTTTTGAGATGTCATCTACGTATTTTACTAAAAACTTAATATGAATATTTTGGTGCTTAGTTCAGTATTCTTGTTCCACAATTGTTTCCCTGCATCTAGTGAATTTTTAACATTGTATTTTTCTGATACAATATGTTTCGAAATTCCGCCGACATAGTTAGATAACTATTCTAGTAGCTAATTTTGTCACTGCCATATATTTCACCTTATCAGCGTTATCCTCCATTGCCTGTATGCATTGCTCTATGTCAGCTATTATATGTAAGGGTGAAAAATCATCTTCATGTATGGGTAAGGCGAACTTTCTATCTAAAGACAACATCCACTTATAATCCATTGGGATCTCTAAGTTAGTTTTATTTTGGATTTTAAACCACTTTTCTTTCAGTGTATTCATCTTAGCAATGTGTGTGTCTGTTTCACGCTCTTAGTTATGTGTTTTGTTCTGTTCTTTTATTCTTTCATGAATGCATAGTCATCCCTTGTTATCATCTTCTCGATACCGGTATTTAAATTGTAAATTTTACGTTTAATCAACTCTATGTTCGTGTTGGTCTGAGAAAATTGAAAATTGTGTTCTATTCTACCGAGCTTTCCCTTGATTGTTGTGCAAGTAAAAAGGCTCTTTATCTGTGTCGTTGTGTTCATTGTGTGATGTGGTATCATGCCGTGACTTCAGCGTGATAGTGTGTATTTTAACCTCTCCCGTTGTTGTGCTTGTCTTTTCACCTCGTTTCAATATTCTTTTCATTCTCCTGCACGCTTCGTTCTCATAGTTTAAAGCTATGTGCTTGAAATATCCCTGCATGTTTTTATTGTGTTAGTGATGAAAATTCATTTAAATTACAATTTCTCCGACGTTTCCTAGATTTTTTTTTTTGTCTATTTTTTAAGGAGTTGTATATTTAATGAAATAAAACATTTATTATTAAAATATTCTCATATCAAAAACATTTTTTAACTTACAATGTATACGCTCTTTTTCCCATTAAACTAAAATACTATTAAATTTTACATTAAACATAAAAATCGAAAACACAAATTTTTACATTTAAACACGTCTTAGCTTAGTATCACAGACTGTGATTCACAGTTTATTATAATGCAACGCTATATCTAGCATTTTTATTATCGATGTCTTGCTTTAAATTCATCGTTTTGAGTATTTGATCGTAAACCTTTTAATTTTGTTTTGAGTTATTTAATATTATGGAGTATGGTTAGTTTACATTTTTTCAATGAGGAGAATGTGTTTTCTTAAAAGTATACCTGTAAATGATTTTGACATGGGGTAGATTAAGATTTATGGCAAAAAAATTTCTAATTTCTTCAAAATTTTCGAAACAAATTTCGCTACCAGATTTCAAAATTTTTCAGACTTTCAAAAAGAACATATATTTATAAACACATGCTTTTTTTACTTAAAAAAAAAATACAACCCAAAGTTTTATTTTGAATTATATTTAACCTTGAAAAATCTGCAGAATAAAATATTTAGTTTTAATAAGATTTTAAATTCTTAACTATAGTAAAAATGGATGCAATTTTGCAGTATTGTCATAGCTCCAATTACGAAAAATAACTACAAAAAAATTAATGATTGAAAATTTTAAAATAATTTTGGTCGCTTTTCTTTTGCACACATCATGGGGATTAAAAAAAATACACTGTTGGATCTTTCTGTCTAATTTGCGTTTGAACCGATTTAATTTTGGCGGATTTGGGAGAAAATCAGTTGTTTAGATAAAAAAAATTTTAAAAATATATTTTTGATGAAAGTAACTAATTTTACATTGTAAATTGTTTTATTTGATCACAACTACTCAGTTGCAAAACAATAAATATTTGTTGCATCGTTAACCCATATTTTCCGTAGGTCAAAATTGTTACATAAAATAAAAGTTAACTATGACTGAATATTTTCAAATAAAAAAATTTAAAGAAGAGAACCAAATTTTGTATACATGAGACAAAATAACGGATATTAATACTAATATTGGATTTTTTTTGAAAACAAATTGCTATTCATTAAAGTCATCTCATGGGCAAAATAAGTTTTCGATTTTTTTGTCGGGACTTTTTCGGCCTTCGGTCATTAAGGGTTAATATTTTTTTAATACACTCAAATAAAAAAGTCTGTAAAATTTACAGAAACAACAGTAATTATTACAGTAAATTTGATTATATTAGGGCAGGAGATAATTTTGCTAATTTTAGACGGGACTGTAACTTTTTAGTAAAGTAAAAGTAGTTTCAACTGTGATTCATTAAGAAAAGTTCTAATCTGTGATATTTTATTTTATTTATTTTTACATTTATTTTTAATTATAATATTGTGTTTAATGTCGTACGGTTTGTTCGAATTTTACCAATTTATTAAAGAAATTTAAATGTAAACTTGACAAAAAAGACTATATATTCAATAAAATCAAATTCCTGAAGATGTTGGAATAATCCCAACAAAACGTCGGATTGAAAAATTAAATAATATTTTATTTGCATTTGAAAACCATGACCTTGAAAGCGTGATTAGAAAAACTTCTAATACAAATATTTTAAATAAAAAAAAAAATAATTTTCAATTTATAACGAGCTTTCAACCTCCGTATATTTACAAAAATAAAGCAAATCAAATATATTAGCTAGGTTGATACTAGTATTTCGATCTGGCTAAAGATCTCATCAGAACCCGAAGTTTTAGAAAAGTTAGAGCCTCCATAATAGGCAGAGCTTTAACAAAAAACCTATTAATAATCCATTTTGCTCCATTCTTGTCTTCTTAATAATCAAACACGTGGTTAGGTCTTTTCCTAACAAGCATCATGACGTTACTAAACATTGAAGACCAAAAATGTTCTATTTATATAAAATAAATTTTTAGTTTGTACTGTGGCTCAAGTAATATTTTTTACAGTTATTAGTTAGTTTTTTGTTTTTATATACATCGAGATTACTTTTTATGCTATTTTCAATTTATAATTATTTTCAATTTACAAAAGTAAAGCAAATCAAACATATTAGCTAGGTTGATACTAGTATTTCGATCTGGCTAAAGATCTCATCAGAACCCGAAGTTTTAGAAAAGTTAGAGCCTCCATAATAGGCAGAACTTTAACAAAAAACCTATTAATAATCAATTTTGCTCCATTCTTGTCTTCTTAGTAATCAAACACGCTAAATTAAAATTTTTGTAAACTCATAATCGAAATCAATTTGCTAAAATCATAAAAAATTTTGTACTAAATATAAGTGTAATTATGATTTATTAATCGACCTTTTTTTAAATTAATTTTCTTGTTAATTCTTTAGAAATATATTCTAAGCAGGCTTCTAAGGTCATTTATTTTCCTAATGCAAATACAAACTATTTATCTCATTATTTTATCCGACGTTTCGTTGGGATTATTTCCAACTTCTTCTGGGATATAATTTTATTAAAATCTGGCAACGACATAAACATATTAAGGAAACAAGTATTAGTAACAAACACAAAAATAACTTAACATTATTAGAATAATTACACTTACAAATAAGTGTAATTATTTTGGTATAAAAATTGAAAATTACTAATAATTAAATTATTTTTATGAAAATATGTCCCTTTTACAAAATCAGGAAAATTTTCCAAGTCTGGTAGCGACCCCTAAATTTTTTCGATAATTTTTAAAATATTGGAGAAATTTTTTTATGAGTCTGAATCTAACAGAGGGTTGTCCCCTTCAAAATTCGACATTTTTTACGATATTAATTACCAGTTATTTGCATTAAAGACAACGAATAACACATTGTTATATAAATAAAACTCTAAAATTTCTAAATATATACTCTTTATTATAGAGTTACCATTTGGTTAAAAAAACATAATAAATTGTTTGCAGAATGGGTTGAAGTTCAACAATATTAACTCTAATTGTTTGGATCCTAAAACTGAAACTGTTTCAATGCCAGATTTTTCTTCAAACCGAAGTTTGGCAAAATCATGAATAAATAAATGCATTTTAAAAATATCGTCCTTTAAAAATATTTCTATGTTTAAGCTACTTATGGAACGTAGGCTTAAAAGCAACAAATATTACATAAAATAAAATTACCCAGGCAGAGAAATACAATCGGCGCTGTGTTGGTAGAGGGTCGGCGATGGTCGGTTATGCGTTGGCAGAATGTGGGATTAACAATCTTGACAGTATTGTCCTGTTAGCCAATTGATAACAGTGGCCAACCGTTGGTTTTAGTGAACTTGCCACCGTTAGCATAACGTTGGTAATTCAAAATTTGGTGCTTTCAAAATACCTTAAAGTTAATTAATTTTCAGAAAAATGTTTAATAAAACACATTTAACTAGCAGCAATACAGTTCACATTTAAATGTGTGAAATATGTATAATGTATGTAAAAATAAATAATGCTCTTAATTTTTTGTAAAATTGGTAAAAAACAATATTGGCAAAAAAATGTAGGTTGGTTGGTATTTTCAAAACATATACTTTGCAAACAATATAGTGTTTTTCTAGTACAATATTAGTTGTACTATTGGTAATTTTTAACACGGTGCGTTTACCAAAAATAGCAGTTGTTTGCCAGTACTTTTTTTGTACGGTTGGCCCAACACAGAAATATTTATGAAAAATTTAAAAGCTTTCGGACATTTGAAGGCAAAATTTTTTTCAAAAATTGTTTCTGTATGACATGAAATTTTTTTTGTGTATGCTAAAATATGAGAAATCTATCCGCGATTAATGCTTCTGCGTTAATATTTATGGCGCTATTAGGCTTAAAACAAATGAAATATAATTATTTTCGTTTATTTAACCTTATTTCTTATTTTTAAATTTTCTAATTATTTGAGTTAACGTTTGTTTTTTATATAAAAGTTTTTTTTTTATTTTCTTTTTTAATATTTCGCTACTCCTTCGTGTAGCATCTTCACGAAAATAAATAAATTAATAAATTTTCAAAAAAATTTAAAGTTTGAAAAAATTTTTGAAAGTTTGAAAACATATTTAAAATATTTGACAAATATTTCTAAAACAACAAATATAATGATGTTGTGTACCAGCATCGGCAACATTTGGACTCTATTGATCCGGAATTTAGCTTACTTTGGGTTAAGTTCAAGATCAGGTCACACATATTGCACTTCGGGTTTCTGTACAGGAGCCCAAACATGGATAGGACGGATACACTTAATGGCTTCGACGTCCTTTCCGATTCCATCTCTAGAATATTGGGAGATTGTCCGAGTAGTGAAATTGTTGTTGCTGGCGATTTTAATATTCACAACTCCACTTGGCTTCACCATTCGAGACATACAACTCCCGAGGGCCTTTACGTTGAGCTTTTTGCAGCGCATAATCACCTGGCGCAGTTAGTGAACGAGCCGACCCACATCCCGTCTGCTGTAGGAGAATACCAAAATACTTTCGACCTTTTCCTTACTTCGCATCCTGACAAATATGAAGTAAGAACTATTGCACCTCTCGGAAACTCGGATCATTGTGCCATTTCCGCATTTTTTCGTTCTCCGACCTTCGTAACGTTTTGTCAACGTCTGCAAAACGTTCAGTTTTTATTTACGAAAAAGCTCGTTGGTTTAAACTCAACGATTTTTTCCGGCATTTCAATTGAAAACTCTGTTTTCTTGACAATAACGTCAATGCCGCTGCGAAAATGGTAGAACGTGTTATATTGCTTGGAATGAAACTATTCATTCCCTCTAAGCAAATTTCGGCTAAGCCAAAGGATAAGTGTTGGTTTAATCAGACTTGCAGAGACGCAGTCAGATCCAGAGAGGAAGCGTTCAAAAATTGGCGGGACAACTGTAATGCCAATACTGATCTGCTACGCAAACGTGCGAGAAGTGAGTGTTCCAAAGTACTTAGACGTGAAAAGTTTCTTTACGAACAACGCAGTAAGAGCTTTTGGTCATTTGTTAAAAGAATAAAGGATAATGCTAATTCAACAGTTAAAAGGGTTCTTGCAGACCTCAACGTAAATAAGTCACCGGGGCCGGATGGCATACCAGCACTGGTGCTGAAACAGTGCTCTTCGACGCTTGCTCGTCCATTGGCTAACCTTTTTAGTACTTCGTATCGTATGGGAATCTTTCCTTCGTGTTGGAAGGTTGCTAATGTCCAGGCAATCCTAAAAAGGTTGCGGCAAATAACCCTGAAAACTACCGCCCAATCGCAATTTGCTCTGCGCTCTCGAAGGTGATGGAGAGCATGATCAATTACCATCTTGTGGATATGGTTTTCGTAGTATGGTTTCGTAGAAATCGCTCTACTGGTGACCTGTTGGCTCTACTTTCGGAGCGTTGGAGTCGGTCAATCCACCGTTTTTATGAGAGTAAGGTGGTTGCTCTGGACATTTCCAAAGCGTTCCACCGTGTGTGGCATGGTGCGTTTATATATGTGGCATAAGCTTATTGCTTTTGGTGTCGGTAATGACTTCGCTCGCTTTGTTTTGAGCTTTCTCAGAGATCGCACTATACGCGTTGTTATAGATGAGGTCTACTTAAGATGAAGAATACTTAACCTTTATATAATGAACAAATGTCTTACAACACAAACTTTCCAAAAAAAAAAATGATTTTCATTGAATTAATTTATTAGTGTGTGATATTTAATTTGCCATTTTAATTACCTTGAAATCAAAAAAGATATTTTCTGTGCGCTGTAGAATTTTCTATACATTTTTATTATGGCAGCGCATCCTAATAACAACCGACCGCTGTATTAAGGAAGAAGAGAAGGAGGCGTTCTAATACGTGCTCCAAACACTATTATGGCTTGAGCATCATTAATTTACATCAATTGGTATATAAGATGGCTTTAAAAATGATTTTCAAACATCCAAAAAGCCATAAGTTCACGCGATATGTGCCAATATGCGCTTTAGTATTTACATATACTAAAACTGTGGTTCCGGTGAAGACTTGGAATGAATACATACAAATTAAAAGTTTTTGCAGAATTTAACAAATTTTGTTATGTTCGCAACCCCCCGAATGCAAATAAAACTTAATAATTTTTCTTAAATTATCCAAATCAGGTGTTTTAATTGCATTTTTTTCACATTTTCAGCAATTTTTTAGGGTTCGATTTATGTACTTTTGAAAATTTGCAATAACATTTGTATTTTTTGCAAATTTTAATTATTTCTAGCTTAGGAATGTGAAGTGATATTTTCTATTGACAACCTTTGAATATGACAACAATACAATGATTTTAGAATGAGTTATGGACAAAAAAATGTAAGGGGAGGCAACGTGCAAATCTTTTTCATATATATATTACACAAAAAAAAAAAAAATAAAATAAAAAATTTTTTGTCATATATTTGAACTTAAAAAAAAAACTCGATTATTTTGAAAAACACTATTTTTTGCCGCTTAAATGATATTTACCCAGTCAGAAACTGCCAGTGGTATGAAAAAGCAAGCACTTTCGTACCACTGGCTAACCGAGGAATTGTAAATAAATGAATGGTAGAACATTTCTCTAAGACAGATAACCTTTCCAAAAAGCGTTTTGCTTATTTTACAATAATTTCAGTAGACAAAAAAAAAAAAAAAAACACTGGCCAAGAATTGGCTGAGAGCAACGTTTGCAGAAAGGGTTTTCCCAGTGCTATTCAGAAATTGTCAACAGCTCAAAACTCTAACTACTGGTGGAGCATTTATTTTATAAAAACTTTGATGCTTTGTTTAAAAAGTTTGCAGGCCGAAATATCCGAGGTCAATCCCTGTTTCAGGCATACTTTTTTTTGAGATTTATTTAAACTTTGCAATATCTTTTTTTTTTAATTTATTTTTTTGTTTTTGGAAAGGTTATTTTAGGACCAATTTTTTTTCGTTTTTTCAGCGTTGGCAAATTGTTTCCAGCAAACCTTATCGTGATGAAATCTTTAAACAGCCCACTATTAGAAAGCAATTCGAATTTATATACCTTTTAAAGTATTATATGTCTCGTTAGCTAAGTGGAACGTATTATTGTTTATTTAATAAACACTAACAATACAGTGTCTTATGGCTGAAGATTCTAGTCCTTCCACAGATAATTTTTTATTAGTTAAAAATGTCATATTTTTGATTTGAATTAGTTCAATTCCTCCAATTTTGTTTTTTACTTCGTATTAAGTAAATAAAACAATGCGACTAAAACGCTAATCTTTTTCCATCAAAAATTTTTATTTTTGCATTTGGTCCGCTGAGTATTTTCGGTGACGCGAAATGAAACATGTAAGCACCCGGCAGGGGATAAATTCTGCATTAAATTAGCGGCTGAAGACATTTCTAATTATTAAATAAACATTACTCGGTTTTTTGTTTAACAAAAAAATAAATTATCTTGAACTTGAATAATTTTGCTCACATCATAGTTCACGATAGAAGATCAACAAATAAACATTTGGTTTAAATTGTTTAAAATTTAAAACTAAAACATTCAAGTAAATATTTGCAATACTTTATTGCATACAATTTAACACAATAACAGTTTCTAAGTTTATGGCTACGGTGTTGACCTACTTAATAAAAATTGGTTTCTTTGATATATAATATATATAAAACGTCGTTTAATTTTAGGTGTTACCCTTCTAAAATCCTATTTATTATTTAACTACTAAAAGATTTTCCTGTATTCGATATTTATAAACTAGCGTTTTTGTTCTTTTTATTTATTTTCATGCAAGCTAGCATGAGTTGAAAGTAAATCAATACGTTATATCACCAGCGTAGATAGGCCATTTTGGGCGGGGGCTAAGATCCCCTAGAAAAATTTTCGATAAAAAATATAATTTTATACTTTATGAAAACGAATATATATAAACATTTTAGATCTGTCAAGCGTCTTCTGAAGTATAGCAAGTTCTTAAATACCGAAAAAAATTCAAATATTAGTGAAAATCACTTAGTTAGTCACTTTACAGGAAGAAAATCAGTTTTATTTCAAAAATTAAAACACATCCCAGAAAAACTCTCAATACCAAATAAGTGACTATATAATGTCATAATATAATATATAAAAAATAAGTAGTTACAAAATTGAACACAAAAAGTTAACAAAATAAGTACACTTAGAAAACTATGTAAGTAAAAACAAATGAAATTTCTCTTGAAAAAAGGACGACTAACATTTCAGTAAATTCAACTAACGTTGTCACATATGTAGTAAAAAATAAACAAACATTTATTTGTTTTATTCTTCTTATTTCAAACGAGCTTAAGATCCTTCATTTATAAATTATAATTATTTATTTCCAATATTTCGTCTCCACATTGGGTGACTTCTTCAGGGAACAGTTATTATAATTTGATTGAAAAAATTTTGTTTTACAAATTAAAAACATATAAGTATATATATAACAATAAAAAACAGGGACCGTAAATAATGATTACTGCTCGTTTTTTTAAATCAAAAAATCAATCACTTAGAAGAGACATAAAAAAAAATTTATTGCACCATTATTATTATTTTTTGACAATCTTTGCATATCCGTCATGATTTTTAAATTTTTGATTTTTAAAGTTTTCTTCAATGGTAATGATTATTTTTGAGTAATAATAAAAAAAATCATTATTTTTGAGCAAAAAAAATAAAACTCAAAAATAATCATTATTTATGATTTTTATTTATTTCGCTCAAAATAAAACTCACTTTCAATGTGTGGGATGGACATATCTCAGGAAGTAGTAGGAGCTTATCGAAGATTTTGGTATCAATCTCTTCTTTGGAAGATTCTCTAGCAGATTAATGCATCAATCATATTTGTGGGTGGGGTTTAAGGGGTTAATTATTAATTTCAAAATATGGCTTTTTTGCCGTAAAGTCAAAATCTGGAAGCTCGATTTTCACCGTAGACGTATGGTCAAGTGGACTTTTTTGCTCAGTACAATCCCAAGAATCAGAAACGCGAAGCGCCCATTAAGATTTGTTTTCCTTCCATACTAATCGCCCCACCCTAATATATATATATATTTACACCTACGTGAAAGTGAGTTTTATTTTGAGCGAAAAAAATAAAAATCATAAATAATGATTATTTTTGAGTTTTATTTTTTTTGCTCAAAAATAATGATTATTGCGGATTTTTTTTATTATTACTCAAAAATAATCATTACCATTGAAGAAAATCCTTAAAACTCATAACATAATCATTATTGTGTAATTTTTATTATAAAACTCATAATGATTACGGTCCCTGATAAAAAAAAATAAGAAAGAAAATAAATAAATTGCTATGTGTATATAAGATTTTAATTATTAAATCAAAAATTTTTCAATCAAATTGCTGTTTTTAAGAAGTTAGTATATTGTGTTTTAAATTAATGCAAAATTTTATGATATATTATTATTTGAAATGCAAACAGTAATAAGATGACCTTGAAAATAAGATGACATTAAAAATAATGTATTACACTTTAAGTTCTTTATTTGCATAAAAAAAACTTTTAAAATCTAAAGTATTTTTGTATTTATTTTTGTTTACTAATATTAATAAAATTTGTAGCTGATTTTAGCAGATAGATTAATTTGTAAATTTCAATTGACTAAAATTCAGCTCAAACGAAACAAAATTTTTTTTTAACAGATTTATATTTGCTATTCTTATCTAGCTAATGTTTGGCAAACAAATTTGCCATTTTCAGCAGTTTTTCCTGTAACTTCATTTTGAAAACATTTTTGTTAGTTTTGGAATCAAACTTAAATTTTTTTTCTTTTAGCGTACAAAAAAAGTTTACCCAAAAGATGTTGACAGCTTAATCGAAAAAATTTGCAAGTGGGTTACTAACATTAAATTGTCAACTTTCGAGATTCTTAACCTACTTCTACACGACAAGTACTTGTCACGTAGCATGTCAGATTTTCAACATAAGTTTAAATAATACTACTGTAATACTGACTGAAATAACCTCCGATTACTTACAACAGCGGAGTTTATGTTTATAATCTTTTAACTTTGCTATAATTTTTTTCTTGCCGCCATACTCGAAAAGCAGCTGTTGCCATGTGCTTGTACACGTAGAAATAGAACATGATCTAATTAAAAAAATGTCGTATGACTTTCCACATGTAATTTCCACATGAAATGTTTCAAAACGATCACACGAAATGTATATACACATGTTAATTTTGACATGTCTAGTGACAAAAACATGCCGTATAGAAGTAGCTTAATATGTAACCTTACTGTTTGTGGTATTTTAGCATAAGCTATGATTCATATTTCTTTTGTTTAGTAGTTGCTTGCAAGTTGATATTTTTATAAGTGAAATTAGAATAAACCACGAAAATTGAATAGTTAGAGTTTTATTTATTTTCAATAATGGTCAGTTGCCCATTATTGAAACTTTTGAAATGGCACACCAAAACCCCGGGACACGGTGGTTGTGGTATTCTCCACTCCGTTTTACTATGATATATCAAAATAAAAAGATATTTTAATTTAAAGTTTGCATTGCCTCAAGCGACTTTTTTGTATTTTTAGTAAATCTCTTTTGAAATTACTTCATTTATTGTTTATACATATGTCGATTAGGGTGATAACTTTTTTGGACAACATTCTCCCCAGGGGTTTTCTAATGGCAAATATTGTATTAATGATAAAAAAAACTATTTCAGTTCAATTTGGTAAAAAAACCTTGCGCACCGACAGCGATTTCTAAAATGCCTTTAATATGTTTATTTTAAATTTTTTTTAATAACAATTTTTTTTAAATATGGTTTATTACATATGTAAGTAAGCAAATTTGGAAGAAAACTATTCCATTGACTCGAAAACGGACTTTACTATTGATACCAGCATGTCTTAATTATATAGATGTGATAGTCAGACGTTGAGGCATCATAAAAAGTTTTTTTTTTAACTTTGTTTGATTCAAAACTTTAACGCGTTTGGTGCGGAACGATAGCGAAAAACTAAAAACGCAGTTCTTAATATTTGTCCATGCCCTACACGATTTTGTCTGGGGAGATTTGATATTTGCAAAAAATGCAAAAAGTTATCACCCTAATGTCGATACTCAAAGCTAACAAAGGTGTCCGTCCATTTGAGACGATGTTTTCTAGTGAAATTTACCACAAATGCGTTAAATGAGCGTTTTATACTTAGAAATTAATATATTCTGATAGAAACCTAAATTTACTAAATATTTTGCGTAGAAATTTTTCGTGTGCCGTCCACGGTTTGGAAGCGAGAAAGCTTCAAAATCAAAATTTCGTAAAATTTTTAAAAACTAATTATTTTAAAAAAATACAGTTTTCAAATATCTAAACAACCAATTTAAGTTGACTAAGAAATCCTTATAATTAAATATAAGTAAGTTTGAAGCTTTATCTTTAATAATAAGTCTTTACTTTAGTCCAAGGACTCACAGGATTTTATCAGGATTCCTCTAAAGGGCATCGTCTTAACTTATAAACTAATAGACGGATTTTTATGAAATTTTGCAGAAAGAAGACATTAAGTATTAAATTAAAATAAATTTCCCTGAAGAAGTCTCCCAATGTGGAGACGAAATATTGGAAATTAATAATTTACAATCGTTTTAACAAAAGATCTTAAGCTCGAAGAAGAATCATATAATATAAATTGAAGTTTAGAAACTTTTTCGCCTAATTTCGCGAAAATCTTCTTAAATAGGAGCAAAGAAAAAATAGTTTTTCGAGCGTGGTTATATCTTGGTAAGAGAAATATTTTTGTCCAAAACTTCTCTTTATATGCTCTAGTTTTCAAAATGTACACTAAAATATTTTGGATCATATGGCTTAAATTAGGCAACGCTAAACAGTTTGTTGAAGAACTTATATTTGTTTTTCGAGTGGAGCACATGGTATGAATTTCGTTGCAAAACATCTTTTGCCAGTTAGAGGGTTAAGTTTACGTGTCTCGGAGTTTTGGTGTGTAATTTTCACATTCTCGTTGTGTAATTAGTGTACTATTTATCATTAAAAATATATGATTAGAAAAAAAAATCTCAAAAATCGAACAAAATTAAAAACTCATTAAATTCTATGTGGAGTTTAATTAAAGAATAAAAGAACATTTTTAAAAACCTTAACTAGTTCAATACTGTAAGCTTGTTAAAGTTTAAACTTTAGGTCCAATATGTCCGCTAGAGGAAGCTGCAAAGTCATTTAAATAACACAAAATATGTGAAATTAAAAGTTGAGGCCGAAAGTTAAAGAAAGATCCGAAACAAAATTTAAAACGGACCATCCGAATTAGCTTCTCAATTGTTAGAAAACCTCAAAACACTTTAAAATCTCGGATATAAAATGCATATAAATTTGTTTTAAACCTAATGTTACCTATGTGGCCTATAGCCCCTCCTCAACCCACCACCTTTCCACAACACAACCAGAAATGGTCTAGCTACGCCGGTGTGTAATGTTAAGATTTCTAACAGAATATACACACTCACTTTGTTGTAAATTCCATGAAGGTTTATTTATGTGTTTAAGTGTGTGTTTACTTGTATGCGTTAAATTTAGTATGCATTTAAAAAGAAGGAAATGCAAGCTCATGTGTAGTTTGTTGAATTTCAAGGCATATTACAGCAAAACTACTATCGTATTGAGTGAATTACAATAAGCTTAAAGCAGTTTTCAAAACAAGCAGCTTAATGTTCGTGACAGCAACACAAATACACAGCTTATGGTAAAAATATAACTAACACATGTATATAAAGAATTGAAACGAAAGTGCTTTAGTCTATATTCTGCATAGTTAATTATACTGCAACTACGGAAAAGTGTTGATATCGAATGAACTAGTCACGTTGACAAAATTAAAAACAGCGGTAATACGAAAAATGTTACACCATTCATTTATAATTGTCTTGATTTAAGTTATTTTATGGACAATCTTTTAAATAAACGACGGGAACAGTAAAGCAATTATAGTTAAGTTCCTGATTTAAAAAATGTAACATTATTATATTTTGTTTGCTATATGAGACAGTTTATATTTATATATGCCCGTCTGTGGGTTAACATACAACATTGGGTCATGTGTGCATTAAAATCGACCATATTCTCGCGACCCCCACTCGGAGATTGTAGAAAGGTCATGATTGAGTGTGGCATTGCTGTAGTTGCATTAATCTTCATTCACACGATATCCACCGTTGTCGACCAATATCTACTATTTCCCAGAATTAATGATACGAAATGGCATTTTCAAAAGAGAATTTACAATCATTTGCCTATTCGTATAACCAATACTCGGAAATAGTAGATGTGGCTGGATAGGGGTATGGATAGAGTGTTAATTGCCTCTTAAACATTTTATGATGCGCCAAAAAAGTTTCTATTCAATTAGTCAAAATTTCATCATTTATAATTTGTTTATTTAATGAAAGATAAACGTGAATAAAATCAAGTGCTTATGAGAGTTTATGTGCAAAATATAATTTTGAAATTGGAAGACCCTCAAACGGCTTTACGCCACATGCAATTGGCCATATGTACACTCAAATAAGACTGTAGTTTAAATTAACTGAAACTGTAATTTTACCTAAATGATAAATCAATTAATATCCGGTCAACTTAATTTTCATTTAAATTAAATTTTTCTTGTTATATATTTTTAAATATTATTTAAATAACTAACAAATCCATACCCACAAATGAATAATGAGTTAAAAACAAGTGTCCCAGCAAAACTTTGGTAATGGGTGCGATAAAGTAATGCATTACCTTGTAATATGTACTCATTACCTGTATAATTATTTTTCAACAAGAAGTAATGAGTTACCGATAATTGAACACTCATGGATTACCTTGTAATGATACCTCATTACATTTTACATTACTTCAAAACATAAAATAATGACTTACCGATCATTAATTATATAATGCATGAATTATAAACGTAAAGTAATTATTAATATACATTTTTTAAAATCTATTTATAGACACATTACTTTGTGATTTTTTGTAAGCATGAGGGTTAGATGTATATTTTTGATATCACGAACGAAAATACGAAGCACAACAACTCATTTACATTTTAAGCAATAAAATATTATATGTATCGATAGCTCAGATGGTAGAGTTCTCGCCTAACTAATTGTTAAATACCATAGACCACAGGTTCGAATCCCAGCATGACCACGTAATTTATTAAAAAAAAAAAAGTTATTTATTTAATTAAAAAAAATATCTGTAAAAAAAATTTTTATGCATTTTTTTTATGAAAATCTATTTATAGACACATTACTTTTTCCCACCATGTAACCATATAAGTAACCAGTTACTTTACCCCCTACAAGGTAAGGAGTCCACCCATTACTTTAAGGCTCATCGCCTGTAAAATTCATCAGTGAAGTAAGGTGTAATGTAACGCGTGAAGCCATATGGCGATACATTACGTTACACATGATTTGGTAATGTGTGGCTTTGCTGGGGTTCCAATCTTAACTACAGATCAGTAAAAATTCAGTTATTTGAAATTATTTCAGGTTTTTGTTTTTGTTATTGTTTTTTTTTTCTACAATATGTATACACACATAGTACAGGCGAAAAATTTTTCAATTTCTTATAATTTGAATTGAAATAATTTTGTGTATAAACAAACCATTTTACCAAAAAAACAGACACGAATTTTTTTGAACACTTTTTTTTATTTGAAAAAAATTTTTTTTTTCGTTTATGTGGTTAAATTTCTATGAAACTTTTAATAAATTAAATTAAAAATTTCGTTAAATGGTTGTAAATTATTTTGAACAATTGTAAAAAAAGTTGAAATAAATATGTATATGAAAAATAAATGCATGTTCCTTTATTTGCAACGCAACTAAAAACTTTTTTATTAAACTACAAACAGTAAACTACACACTATTCTGAGTGTATTTAATAAAACTTTAGAAAAAATAAAAAAGATATTTTTTTTTACAAGTTGATGAAATGTGTGTTTGAAAAGTACTGTTTATTGGTATGATTGTTAAAGTTTATTTCTGAGGTTTAAATTGTGATTTTTTTATCTTAACATTTTGGCAACCGAAAACGTGCACAAATTTGAAAACCTGAACAGCATTGGTAAAAATTAGTTCACGTTTTCGCTAGTTTATTGTATATTAGAAAAGCTCATTTTACATTTCATTTTGAATTGTCAGGTTTGAGATTCATAATTAAAATGTTACTATTATACTCAAAATATGTCCCATAAATATTATTGCAATGGTACAGGGTAATTTGCATCGACTACATTTGGGTCTTATAAATAGAAGGTATGTACAAACATCCAAAAACCTGTTACTTTAACAAAATCACTTGTAGTAAAAATGAGTTTAAATTGCGAGGCGTCCCCATTTTCAGAAAAATGCGAATACATAATCGCCATTACTGTTTTTGCCAAAAATTGGCAAATAATTTGATTTTGTATTTCGAAAAAAATGGCAATTTGAATTTTTTTTACGCTGCAACTTGAAAATAAGCTAAACATTTCTTATGCAAATTGAATTTTACCAATTTTTTTTAGTACTTTTTTTACACTTGCGCTAAGAGTAAAATTCAATTGAAAATGGTTGCTAGAACTACTAAACTTTAGGTTCAAAAACTTAGTGGAAAAATGCTAAAATTAGCATTTTTTTGTTAAATGTTAATAAGACTACGATAATAAATCTGTTAAATCTACAAAATTTTAGTTTCTATTTGAATTAAATTTTAGTAAAATGAAGTTGCAAAATAACGTATTAAATAAGCAAAAATCAAAGCTTTTTATGAGATAAAAACATATAATCAAATTAGTAAAAAAAGAAAATTGCTAAAACTATTAAAAGTTAGTTCAAATTTTTAAAATTGGCAACTTTTGTTTTCTAGATATTATTTACATAAGTAAGAAAAGCAAAAAACTTTTAAATCTACAAAAATTTTGATATATTTAAGCTCAATTTTTCCTCATTAAAAAAAATCAACAGTTTACAATTTTTTTTGCAAATATTTCTGTTCATTTTAGCAAAATATACTGATATTTGAATTACACTAAATTTAAGGTAAATATATACATATTTTCATATTATGTTTTGTTTTGTCTAAAATTGGTGCTAATTTTAGCAACGTAAATGCCATTGTCAGTTAACTGAAATTAAACTTCAATATATTTAAATTTTGTATATTTAACTGTTTTATTTTTACTGTTCATATCTTATTAATAATTAGCAAAAAAATTTGCTATTTCTGCAACGTAATTTTTAAAATAATGTTTAGAAGCCGTTTTCTTGCATTTTTAAAAGGTTAATTTGTATAACTGTAACACTATGTATATTTTGTATTCTTAATAAAACTTTTAACTCACAAAAGTTATAAATTCCTAGAACAAAAAAAAAAAATTAAAATCAAATCGGGGGCCCCTAGGCATCCCCATGGGTACTCCACTGCATATGTTTGAATGATTTTATGGCATTATTAGTTCGTTTCTATACAAAATTAAATATAATTAAGTTTTTTACTACAAATTTGAAAATTTTAAAATAATATTCGATTTAATAATCATATAATTCAAATTATATACTATTACCCTAACCGAGAACTAGCTAATATGGCCTTCGGCGCTTTGTAGCGAAAACAGACCATGCCTCTGGTGGAATCGAACCCACGGCCCCTGCACTGATAAGCCAGCACGCTACCAACTAGCCTACCGGGGCGCACAATAATTGATTTAAAAATTAAGATTTCCAAAAAAAAAAGTTTAAACAATCTTTTACCTGTAAGCCCTTTTTCGATGGGGTTGTAATATAAAAGTAGCTCGCTACCTCCTATTACAAAAAGTTTATTTTTCCTCCCAAGACTTAAAGAAATTTCAGATTCAAACTTTTAGTTAAAAATGTTTAAATTTCAAATTAATATCATATATAAAGAATTTAAATTTTCAAAAAAATGTATATTGGAGGTAACATGTGTTTTGTGAGGTGTTACCAGAATGGACATATCCTTCGTTAATATAATAGGGTTAGTATAAAAACTAGTTACCAGCCTTAATTTCTTATTCCGAAACCTATTACCAGGTAGTATAAAGTTTTGCTGGGTAATTTAAATGTTAGCGAAATAGTTATTTCTTTTTTAATTAAACATAAAACTATTTTATAGGTAGGATAGGTAAAATTTTATAATTGCAAAAAATCAAAAGAATAACCCAACTGCTCAATTTTCCATTGAGTTTCTTAAATGAACTGCCCGCGGTACATTTGAGAATTAATTTTGTTAGTTCAGTTTAAATGGCAAAAATAAATTAAAAATTAGAATTTTTTAAAAGTTCACATCAAACATTGAAAAATGTATGAAGTTTGTCTTACTTTATTAAGGTAACAACTTCTGCTATTTTAAAATTGTTTAACAAAATTATGTAGTAAAATGGGTTTTACTTGTTGTT
>CM037854.1:98608838-98628737 GCA_021234595.1 Delia radicum
TTTTTTTACCTTGAAAATAGATCTTCTTTTGTTTTGTTATAGTCGTCAGCATCTGCATAAGCAACTTCTATGGAGGTCTTGTAAGTTTGTGAAGAGCCCAATGATAAAGGTCTTTCGCCGTTTGAATGTGGTTTTTATTTGCAATGCTATAAATCTGAGCGCAATTTCCTCTACTACAGTCACATTTGTTGGCGGTTTTGTAAAACACATCAATAAGCTTGTGCCACATCATTTCATAGCTAAGCGCAAGTCCCGATTCGTAAGTGAAAAAAAAAATGACCATGGTACCAAGATCTTTGAAATCGGTTTAACCATTAAGTAGTAATCACAGCTTGAAAGAACATATTATCGTCATTTTACAAAAACTTCGATACCTTGCCACGCCACATATTTTCAAAAATGCAATTTCGAAAAATTAGGTTGTGTTTTAAATATGTCAAATGTAGCTGTATGCAAAATTTCATCAAAATCTGAGAGGGTCGGATTCAAAATGTGACTTTTTTATAGGTTTTGATATGAAATTCATCATATATTACAAAAAAAATATATATAAAAGTACACTCAACAAAATTTTTTGTCATATATTAGAACTTAAACAAAAACGCTGATTATTTTGAAAAACACTATTTTTTTTGGCCGGTTTAATGATATTTACCCAGTCAGAAACAGCCATTGGTATGAAGAAGCAACCACTTTCGTACCACTGGCTAACCAAGGAATTGTAAATAAATGAATGGTAAACTTTTCTCATGAGACAGATTACCAGCATTTCCAAAAATCGTTTTGCCAAAATTGGTTTTAAAATAATTTGGCTGAAAAAAAAAAAACACTGGCCATGAATTGGCTGAGAGCAACGTTTGCAGAAATGCTTTTCCCAGTGCTATTCAGAAATTGTCAACAGCTCAAAACTCTAACTACTGGTTGAGCATTTATTTGTTGGAAACTATGATGCAAAAAGTTTGCAGGCAGAAAGATCCGAGGTCAATCCCTGTTTCAGGCATACATTTTTTGAGATTTTCTTAAACTTTTCAATATCTTTTTATATAAAATTGATTTACAAGTTTGATATTATTTTTATTTAAAATAACAAAAAAAAGTTTTTTGTTTTTAGACCTTTAATTGTGCAATGAAAATGAAAATTATTATTAGGATATTGTCCAAACAAATAATCTGTAAAGTTTTTTTGTTTTTAAATTTATTATTTGACCCTTTCAGGAATGCGTTGATAGATCTATTTCGGGATTTTTCTAGGTTCCCATCATCAGAACACGTTTTAAAAGCGGGTAACAATCCCATGCCAAACATCAAACATTCATATAAACTAGTTTACTCACTACATGAGAACTAATATATGAGCTTGAAGTTTATGATGATGGGAACATAGAAAATTACCCGAAATAGATCTATCAACACATTCCTGAAAGGGTCAAATAATAAATTTGAAAACAAAAACTCTATAGATTATTTGTTAGGACAATATCCTAATAAATAAAAATAGAGTATGGCCACTTGAATAATTTTCATTTTCATTAAAATTGATTTTTTTATTTCTGGAAAAGTTATTTTAAGATCAACTTTTTTTTATTTTTCCAGCATTGGCAAATTGTTTCCAGCACACCTTATCGTGGTGAAATATTTGAGCAGCCAACTATTAGCGAGCAATTACCATTCATATACCTTTTAAACTATCAAGCATTATATGTCTCGTTAGCTAAGTGGAACGTTTATTTAATAAACACTAACAACACCGTGTATTATGGCTAGAGATTCTAGCCTTTCCACAGATAATTTTTTATTAGTTAAAAATTTTATATTTTTGATTTGAATTAGTTCAATTCCTCCAATTTTTTTTTTTTTTTTTTTTAAAGAGAAGCAGCACTGAAAATTCTTCCTATTAATTAATGTGTTGCTTTCTTTGGAAAGGGGATAGTGGAGAGATGAAAGGTGGTGAAAGATGATGGGCTTCAACCATGTTTTTTGCTTCGCATTAAGTAAATAAATCAATGCGACTAAAGCGCTAATCTGTTTCCATTAAAAATTTTAATATTGGTAAATCATCTAAAATCATCTAAATCATTCCCTTCTGCATTGGTCAGCTGAGTATTTTCGGTGACGCGAAATGAAACATGTAAGCACCCGGCAGGGGATAAATTCTGCATTAAATTAGCGGATGAAGACATTTCTAATTATTAAATAAATATTGCTCGGTTTTTTGTTTAACAAAAAAATAAATGATCTTGAACTAGAATAATTTTGCTCACATCATAATTCACGATCGAAGATCAACAAATAAACATTTGCTTTAAATTGTTTAAAATTTAAAACTAAAACATTCAAGTAAATATTTGCAATACTTTATTGCATACAATTTAACACAATAACAGTTTCTAAGTTTATAGCTACGGTGTTGACCTACTTAATAAAAATTGGTTTCTTCCATATATAATATATATAAAACGTCGTTTAATTTTATGTGTTACCCTTCTAAAATCCTATTTATTATTTAACTACTAAAAGATTTTCCTGTATTCGATATTTATAAACTAGCGTTTTTCTTCTTTTTATTTATTTTCATGCAAGCTAGCATGAGTTGAAAGAAAATCAATATGTAATATCACCGGCGTAGATAGGCCATTTTGGGCGGGGGCTAAGATCCCCTAGAAAAATTTTCGATATCAATCACTTTAAAATTTTAATTTTTCTTAATATCGCAATTTTTTTACCAAAAGTTGTAATAAAGAATTCTAAAACATTGATGTTTTTAAAATGTTTCTATAAAAGTGCATCTTTAATAATATCATACATACTTTCAAAAGTAAAATTTTAATTGTTTTTAAAAGGCTCATAATTTTATTTAAAAATCTTTTAATTAGTGCTCCAATGTTGTTTAAGTGGACGATTTTTTAAGCTTAAGTTGACAATTGCAAATTTTTTCGAATCTCTTAATATCTTCTGGTTGGATTTTTTTTTAAAGCTTACACAGAAAAAATTATCAACCTAAAATATCTAATTAAAGATATGATTTGAATTATATTTGTTTATAAACAAATATTTAATTGAATCAATTAATATTTTAATTGACTTTTTAAATACATAAATACATATTTTATTTTATTTTCATACACTGAATGCTTAAATAAAACATTTTCAGCATTAAGTACCAAATGAATTTGAAGTTTACAGACAAATTTCAATTAAAATATTAATTGATTTAACAAATTTTTTAATTGAAACCTGTTTTCAGTTTTTTCTGTGTAGAGTTATGACCGTAAAAAATATAATTTTATACTTTATGAAAACGAATATATATAAACATTTTAGATCTGTCAAGCGTCTTCTGGAGTATAGCAAGTTCTTAAATACCGAAAAAATTCAAATATTAGTGAAAATCACTTATTTCAAAATTAATACACATCCCAGAAAAACTCTCAATACCAAATAAGTGACTATATCATGGAAATTTATAGCTTCACACAGCTTGCTATCTGGCGTCTAAACTATTTATTTTTATTTGGCGAGGTCCTGTTTGTACGCAGTCATGCTTACCCGCTCGCTTACAAACAAAGTAGTTATTAGATCCTAAATAGTAAGAGGTTACACACTTGGTTACGAAAAGTTAAAAAATAAGTAGTTACAAAATTGAACACAAAAAGTTAAAAAAATAAGTACACTTAGAAAACTATGTAACATTTCAGTAAATTCAACTAACGTTGTCACATATGTAGTAAAAAATAAACAAATATTTATTTGTTTTATTCTTCTTATTCAAACGAGCTTAAGATCCTTCATTATAAATTATAATTATTTATTTCCAATATTTCGTCTCCACATTGGGTGACTTCTTCAGGAACTGTTATTATAATTTGATTGAAAAATTTTTGTTTTACTAATTAAAAACATATAAGCATATATACATAACAATAAAAAATAAGAAAGAAAATAAATAAATTGCTATGTGTATATAAGATTTTAATTATTAAATCAAAAATTTTTCAATCAAATTGCTGTTTTTAAGAAGTTAGTATATTGGTGTTTTAAATTAATGCAAAATTTTATGATATATTATATTTTAAATGCAAACATGTATAAGATGACCTTGAAAATAAGATGACATTAAAAATGATGTATTACACTTTAAGTTCTTTATTTGCATAAAAAAAAACTTTTAAAATTTAATGTATTTTTGTATATATTTGGTCTACTAGTATTAATAAATTTGTAGCTGATTTTAGCAGATAGATTAATTTGTAAATTTCAATTGACTAAAATTCATCTCAATCATAGAAAAATGTTGTAGATTTAACAGATTTATATTTGCTATTCTTATTTAACTAATGTTTTCATCTAACTAATGTTTTCATTTTCAGCAGTTTTTCCTGTAACTTCATTTTGGTAACATTTTCGGTAGTTTTGGAATTAAATTAAATTAAATTAAATTATATTTTTTCTTTTAGCGTACAAAAAATTTACCTAGAAGATGTTGACAGCTTATTCGAAAAACTTTTGAGATTCCATAACCTACTTCTTCATGACAAGTATTTGTCACGTGGCATGTCAGATTTGCAACTCAAGTGTAAACCTGTATGTATGTCACAATTGCCACTTTACATATGTTTCCTGATTTACACGTTCAAACGTAAAAATGTAATTCTAACTGACATAGCCTCCGATTGCTTACAACAGCGGAATTTCTGTTTAAAATCTTTTAACTTTGCCATAATTTTTTTCTTGCCGCCATACGCGAAAAGCAGCTGTTGCCATATTCTCGTACACGTAGAAATAGTGACAAAAACATGTCGTATAGAAGTAGCTTAATATGTAACTTTACTGTTTGTGGTATTTTAGCATAAGCTATGATTGATATTTCTTTTGTTTTAGAAGTTGCTTGCAAGTTGATATTTTTATAAGTGAAATTAGAATAAACCACGAAAATTGAATAGTTACAGTTTTATTTATTTTCAATAATGTTCAGTTGCCCATTATTGAAACTTTTGAAATGGCACACCAAAACCCCGGGACACGGTGGTAGTGGTATTCTCCACTCCATTTTAATATGATATATCAAAATAAAAAGATATTTTAATTTAAAGTTTGCATTGACTCAAGCGACTTTTTTGTATTTTTAGTAAATCTCTTTTGAAATTACTTTATTTATTGTTTATACAAGGTGGCGCAAAAGTAATCCTCCTATCAGAAAATGCTATAAATTTTGCGATTGGCCCCTAATGTCAGTTCTGTTTTGACATTTGTGTAGTAAACACATGCAAAATACACGTTAATAAACAATGTTACGCTACACTGCTCCAAAACGCGGAATATTGGTGACTATTTATTTGACCAATAATCGGTCGGTGACTTTGGCACAACGTGAATTTCGTCGCAGATTTCCTGGCCGTCCAACGCCTACTTGTGAAACACTGCGACGTTTAGCCGCTCGCCTCGAAGAGACTGGCACAACACGAGATGCTGCGTGGCAGACCCCGGAGTAGCCGTTCTGCAGAGAATATTACTGCTGTAGCCGAGGATGTCATGGAAGCGCCGTCTACATCGACCAGACGACGTGCCACGCAAATGGGTATCAGTCGACGGTCTTTACAGCGAATTTTGGTACAAGATTTGAAGATGTTTCCGTACAAAGTCCAGACGGTGCATCAGCTGTTAGCTGCTGACCGCCAATCGCATGTACCATACGCTCAAGTCATCCTTAATCACCACCAAGAGGAAGATGATTTTTCATCAAAAATAATCATGAGTGATGAGGCCCATTTCCATCTTAGCGGGTACGTATATAAGCAAAATTTACGCTTCTGGGGCACTGAAAATCCGCGTGTAACCCACGAAGAGCCATTACACCCACTCAAAGTCACTGTATGGTGTGCTGTTTTCGCTGGAGGAGTCATCGGACCTTTTTTCTACGAAGACGTCGCGGGCCAAACGGTAACTGTGAATGGTGAGCGCTACAGAGCAATGATCAAAGAGTTCTTTTTGTCGCAACTTGATGAATTGGGATTGGAAAGCATGTGGTTCCAACAGGACGGTGCAACGGCACACACTGCACGTGCCACAACCGATATGCTGAAGGATGCATTTCCCGGGAGCCTAATCTCCCGTTTTGGCGATTTGCACTGGCCAGCAAGATCGCCTGATTTGACTGCTCCAGACTTCTTTTTGTGGGGCTTTTTGAAGTCGCGGGTTTATGTCAACAAGCCTCAGACTCTTGCAGCTCTTAAAGACAATATCCGTCAAGAATGTGAGGATCTATCGCCGGAAGTTTTGGCCAAAGTGATGGAAAATGCCATAAAAAGGGCTCAAATGACCATCAACTGTGGCGGCGGCCATTTACATGACATCATATTCTCGACTTGATGTAAAAAAATTAAAATACCAAATAAAAATAATCCACAAGAAGAATCAAAGTTTATCATTTTTTTTTTTTTAAATTACAGCCAAAAACATCGGAAGGTTATTTTTGCGCCACCTTGTACATATGTCGATACTCAAAGCTAACAAAGGTGTCCGTCCATTTTGAGACGATGTTTCCTAGTGAAATTTACCACAAATGCGTTAAATGAGCGTTTATACTTAGAAATTAATATATTCTGATAGAAACCTAAATTTGCTAAATATTTTGCGAAGAAATTTTTCGTGTGCCGTCCACGGTTTGGAAGCGAGAAAGCTTCAAAATCGAAATTTCGTAAAATTTTAAAACTAATTATTTTAAAAAAATACAGTTTTCAAATATCTAAAAAACCAATTTAAGTTGACTAAGAAAGTTTGCAGAAAGAAGACATTAAGTATTAGTAGCAAAGCGTTGAAGTTTGAACAATATAAATTGAAGTTTAGATACTTTTTCGCCTAATTTCGCGAAAATCCCGATATCTTCTTAAATAGGAGCAAAGAAAAAATAGTTTTTCGAGCGTGTTATATCTTGGTAAGGGAAATATTTTTTGTCCAAAACTTCTCTAGAGTGGAGCACTCGTTGCAAAACATCTTTCGCCAGTTAGAGGGTTAAGTTTACGTGTCTCGGAGTTTTGGTGTGTAATTTTCACATTCTCGTTGTGTAATTAGTGTACTATTTATCATTAAAAATATATGATTAGAAAAAAAAAATCTCAAAAATCGAACAAAATTAAAAACTCATTAAATTCTATGAGGAGTTTAATTAAAGAATAAAAGAACATTTTTAAAAACCTTAACTAGTTCAATACTGTAAGCTTGTTAAATTTAAACTTTAGGTCCAATATGTCCGCTAGAGGAAGCTGCAAAGTCATTTAAATAACACAAATATTTGATCGAAATATACCTAGAAATTAAAAGTTGAGGCCGAAAGTTAAAGAAAGATCCGAAACAAAATTTAAAACGGACCATCCGAATTAGCTTCTCAATTGTTAGAAAACCTCAAAACACTTAAAAATCTCGGATATAAAACGGATATAAATTTGTTTTAAACCTAATGTTGCATATGTGGCCTATAGCCCTCCTCAACCCACCCCCCTCCCACAACACAACCAGAAATGGTCTAGCTACGCCGGTGTGTAATGTTAAGATTTCTAACAGAATATACACACTCACTTTGTTGTAAATTCCATGAAGGTTTATTTATGTGTTTAAGTGTGTGTTTTACTTGTATGCGTTAAATTTAGTATGCATTTAAAAAGAAGGAAATGCAAGCTCATGTGTACTTTGTTGAATTTCAAGGCATATTACAGCAAAACTACTATCGTATTGAGTGAATTACAATAAGCTTAAAGCAGTTTTCAAAACAAGCAGCTTAATGTTCGTGACAGCAACACAAATACACAGCTTATGGTAAAAATATTACTAACACATGTATATAAAGAATTGAAACGAAAGTGCTTTAGTCTATATTCTGCATAGTTAATTATACGGCAACTACGGAAAAGTGTTGATATCGAATGAACTAGTCACGTTGACAAAATTAAAAACAGCGCTAATACGAAAAATGTTACACCATTCATTTATAATTGTCTTGATTTAAGCTATTTTATGGACAATCTTTTAAATAAACGAAGGGAACAGTAAAGCAATTATAGTTAAGTTCCTGATTTAAAAAAATGTAACATTATTATATTTTGTTTGCTATTGTTTGTTATATGAGACAGTTTATATTTATATATTCCCGTCTGTGGGTTAACATACAACATTGGGTCATGTGTGCATTAAAATCGACCATATTCGCGCGACCCCCACTCGGTGATTGTAGAAAGGTCTTGATTGAGTATGGCATTGCTGTAGTTGCATTAATCTTCATTCACACGCTATCCACCGTTGTCGTCCAATATCTACTATTTCCCAGAATTAATGATACGAAATGGCATTTTCAAAAGAGAATTTACAACCATTTGCCTATTCGTATAACCAATACTCGGAAATAGTAGATGTGGCTGGATAGGGGTATGGATAGAGTGTTAATTGCCTCTTAAACATTTTATGAAGCGCCAAAAAAGTTTCTATTCAATTATTCAAAATTTCATCATTTATAATTTGTTTATTTAATGAAAGATAAACGTGAATGAAATCAAGTGCACTCAGGGAACTTCTGCTTTAAAAATATGTAGTTGTTTGGGTTGTAATTCAGTTTCTTTATTTTTAATGGAAATGTCAGTCATTTGTAGAACAAATTATAAATATTTACTAACCTTGTAGTTCATTTAAAACAACAACTAACATCAAATGACTGTTTATGATTTTACATTCATTTTTTACAGTTGTTTTTTGTTATTTAAAAAAATAAAAAAAATAAATGTTTGTTTATTTTCTACCACCATGTGGTTCATTTTTACTACAATTGTTAGTCATTTTTTGAACACTAAAAATCAAATGACAATGTTAGTTGATTTTAATGAAATGTAAGTTGTCCTTTCTTTAAGTGAAATTTCATTTGTTTTCAACTACAATTGCAGTGGTCTTTACCTACATAGTATTCTAAGTGTGCTTATGAGAGTTTATGTGCAAAATTTAATTTTGAAATTGGAAGACCCTCAAACGGCTTTACGCCACATGCAATTGGCCATATGTACACTCAAATAAGACTGTAGTTTAAATTAACTGAAACTGTAATTTTACCTAAATGATAAATCAATTAATATCCGGTCAACTTAAGTGTCCCAGCTAAACTTTGGTAATGGGTGCGATAAAGTAATGCATTACCTTGTAAAATGTACTTATTACCTGTATAATTATTTTCCAACAAGAAGTAATGAGTTACCGATAATTGAACACTTATGGATTACCTTGTAATGATACCTCATTACATTTTACATTACTTCAAAACATAAAATAATGACTTACCGATCATCAATTACATAATGCATGAATTATAAACGTAAAGTAATTATTAATATAGAGAAATTCCATATGAAAGCAATCACCTTTTGGACGACCCCCCTCCGATTTTAAAATAAATAGTCTCAATCGATTGCCCAGCAAAAAATAATGTACCTACATATTTTTTTTTTTTTATAGTGACTGGTTTAGTGGTGGTGTGCACCACTGTCATGTGACAAAATTGAAGAATTCTTCATAAGGGACCTCATTGAAAGTTGTTTTAAACTAAACTGTAAAAAACTACTAAAGCGATCGCAACGAGTGATAGCTCGTTGGAAAGGTATTGAATCAGGCTTTAATTGAAAAATAAATTTTCCTAATTTTTCTCAGAAATTTACCTTTTTTCCCATGAAAATTAAATTTTCCCATTAAAATTAAATTTTCCGATTTTCCACAGAAGCTCCTAAATTTTTCGGCTAATTTATTTTTTTTGGATTCCTCATAATTTTTGCTTTAAGAATCAGCAATAAAAAAATGGGCCCCGACTCCTTGTTTGGACAAGAGAAGAGCATTTAAGAGACCACCTTGTACTCATTGTTTTTATATTTTTTATAATTGAATTATTTTTAATTATTTAACAAGAAAAATTAAGAAAATTTTATTTTTTAATTAAAGCCTGATTCAATACCTTTCCAACGAGCTATCACTCGTTGCGATCGCTTTAGTAGTTTTGTTTCTAAAACAACTTTCAATGAGGTCCCTTATGAAGAATTCTTCAATTTTGTCACATGACAGTGGTGCACACCACCACTAAAACCAGTCACTATAAAAAAAAAAAATATGTAGGTACATTATTTTTTGCTGGGCAATCGATTGAGACTATTTATTTTAAAATCGGAGAGGGGTCGTCCAAAAATTTGCCAATTTTGATCGTTTTCATATGGAATTGCTCTATACACTTTTGAAAATCTATTTATAGACACATTACTTTGTGATTTTTTGTAAGCATGAGGGTAAGGTGTATATTTTGATATCACGAACGAAAATACGAAGCACAACAACTCATTTACATTTTAAGCAATAAAATATTAAATGTATCGATAGCTCAGATGGTAGAGTTCTCGCCTAACTAATTGTTAAATACCAGAGACCACAGGTTCGAATCCCAGCATGACAACGTAATTTATTTAATAAAAAAAAGTATTTATTTAATTAAAAAAAAATATCTGTAAAAAAAATTTTTATGCATTTTTTTATGAAAATCTATTTATAGACAACATTACTTTTTCCCACCATGTAACCACATAAGTAACCAGTTACTTTGCCCCCTACAAGGTAAGGAGTAGACCCATTACTTTAAGGCTCATCGCCTGTAAATTCATCAGTGAATTAAGGTGTAATGTAATGCGTGAAGCCCTATGGCGATACATTACTTTACCCATGATTTGGTAATGTGTGGCTTTGCTGGGGTTCCAATCTTAACTACAGATCAGTAAAAATTCAGTTATTTGAAATTATTTCATTATTTTGTTATTGTTTTTTTTCTACAATATGTATACACACATAGTACATGCGAAAATTTTTCAATTTCTTATAATTTGAATTGAAATAATTTTGTGTATAAACAAACCATTTTACCAAAAAAGAGACACGAATTTTTTGAACACTTTTTTATTTGAAAAAATTTTTTTTTTCGTTTATGTGGTTAAATTTCTATGAAACTTTTAATAAATTAAATTAAAAAATTCGTTAAATGGTTGTAAATTCTTTTGAATAATTGTAAAAAAAGTTGAAATAAATATTTATATGAAAAATAAATGCATGTTCCTTTATTTTCAACGCAACTAAAAACTTTTTTATTAAACTACAAACAGTAAACTTCACACTATTCTGAGTGTATTTAATAAAACTTTAGAAAAAATAAAATAGATATTTTTTTTTACAAAGTTGATGAAATGTGTGTTTGAAAAGTACTGTTTATTGGTATGATTGTTAAAGTTTATTTCTGAGGTTAAATTGTGATTTTTTTATCTTAACATTTTGGCAAATTTGAAAACCTGAACAGCATTGGTAAAAATTAGTTCACGTTTTCGCTAGTTCATTGTATATTAGAAAAGCTCATTTGCATTTCATTTTGAATTGTCAGGTTTGAGATCATAATTAAAATGTTACTATTATACTCAAAATATGTCCCATAAATATTATTGCAATGGTACAGGTAATTAGCATCGACTACAATTTGGGTCTTATAAATAGAAGGTCTTATAAATAGAAACATCCAAAAACCTGTTACTTTAACAAAATCATTTGTAGTAAGAATGAGTTTTAAATTGCGAGGCGTCCCATTTTCAGAAAAAATGCGAATACATAATCGCCATTACTGTTGTTGCCAAAAATTGGCAAATAATTTGATTATGTATTTCGAAAAAAGTGGCAATTTGAATTTTTTATGCTGCAACTTGAAAATAAGCTAAAACATTTCTTATGCAAATTGAATTTTACCAATTTTTTAGTACTTTTTTTACACTTGCGCTAAGAGCAAAATTCAATTGAAAATGGTTGCTAGAACTACTAAACTTTAGGTTCAAAAACTTAGTGGAAAAATGCTAAAATTAGCATTTTTGTTAAATGTTAATAAGACTAACGATAATTAATCTGTTAAATCTACAAAATTTTAGTTATATTTGAATTAAATTTTAGTAAAATGAAAGTTGCAAAATAACGTATTAAAATAAGCAAAAATCAAAGCTTTTTTATGAGATAAAAATATAATCAAATTAGTAAAAAAAAAATTGCTAAAACTATTAAACGTTAGTTCAAAATTTTTAAAATTGGCAACTTTTATTTTCTAGATATTATTTACATAAGTAAGAAAATCAAAAAACTTTTAAATCTACAAAAATTTTGATATATTTAAGCTCAATTTTTCCTCATTAAAAAAAATCAACAGTTTACAATTTTTTTGCAAATATTTCTGTTCATTTTAGCAAAATATACTGATATTTGAATTCGACTAATGGCCGTAATTTCAAGCAATATATACCTACTGGTGCTTAGATACCTACCGTGTACACGAACAAATCGGGTAGGTATCTAAGCACCGGTAGGTATCTATTGCTTGAAATTACGGGCATAAATTTAAGGTAAATATATACATATTTTCATATTATTTTTGTTTTGTCTATAAATAGCTTAAATTGGTGCTAATTTTAGCAGCGTAAGTTGCCATTGTCAGTTAACTGAAATTCAACTTCAATATAATTAAAATTTTGTATATTTAACTGTTTTATTTTACTGTTCTTATCTTATTAATAATAAGCAAAAAAATTTGCTAATTTCTGCAAACGTAATTTTTAAATAATCTTTAGAAGCCGTTTTCTGCATTTTTTTAAGGTTAATTTGTATAACTGTAACACTATGTATATTTTGTATTCTTAATAAAACTTTTAACTCACAAAAAGTTATAAATTCCCTAGAACAAAAACAAAATTAAAATCAAATAGGGGGACCCCTAGGCATCCCCATGGGTAATCCACTGCATATGTTTGAATGATTTTTATGGCATTATTAGTTCGTTTCTATAAAAATTAAATATAATTAAGTTTTTACTACAAATTTGAAAATTTGAAAATAATATTCGATTTAATAATCATATAATTACAATTATATACTATTACCCTAACCGAGAACTAGCTAATATGGCCTTCGGCGCGTTGTAGCGAAAACAGACCAGTGTCTCTGGTGGGAATCGAACCCACGGCCCCTGCACTGATAAGCCAGCACGCTACCAACTAGCCTACCGGGGCGCACAATAATTGATTTAAAAATAAAAGATTTCCAAAAAAAAACTTTTTACCTGTAAGCCCTTACCTCAATGGACATGTAAGCCCTTATTTCGAGGGGGTTGTAATATAAAAGTAGCTCGTTGCCTCCTTATTACAAAAAAGTTTATTTTTTCCTCCCAAGACTTATAAGAAATTTAAGATTCAAACTTTTAGTTAAAAATGTTTAAATTTCAAATTAATATCATATCTAAAAGAACTTAAATTTTCAAAAAAATGTATAATGGAGGTAACATGTGTTTTGTGAGGTGTTACCAGAATGGACATGTTCTTTGTTAATATAATAGGGTTAGTAATAAAAACTAGTTACCGGCCTTAATTTCTTATTCCGAAACCTATTACCAGTAGTATAAAGTTTTGCTGGGTAATTTAAAATGTTAGCGAAATAGTTGTTTCTTTTTTAATTAAACATAAAACTATTTTATAGGTAGGATAGGTAAAATTTTTATAATTGTACAATAAAATCAAAAGAATAACCCAACTGCTCAATATTTCCATTGAGTTTCTTAAATGAACTGCCCGCGGTACATTTGAGAATTAATTTTGTTAGTTCAGTTTAAAAATGGCCCAAATTAAATTAAAAATTAGAATTTTTTAAAAGTTCACATCAAACATTGAAAAATGTATGAAGTTTGTCTTACTTTATTAAGGTAACAACTTCTGCTATTTTAAAATTGTTTAACAAATTATGTAGTAAAATGGGTTTTACTTGTTGTTTGTAGGAAATTAAACAAAGCCGTAATACCAATAGAACGTTTTTGCACTGAATTGTAAAAAAAAAGATAAAAACAAAACTCCAATCCATATATACCGATCCTTATTCAAAGTTATCGTAATTGTACTTCATTTATACAAATTTATAGATCCAATTTCGTGATCAAGGCATATCAAACAAGATATGGAACTGTATCAGAAAATGTGTGGCATCAAATCAATTATTTTTAATCGGGCTGGTAATAATATTTCAAAAAACTACTGAGACTTTAAATTTAGTGATTAATTGAATTTTTATTAGATTAAATAATAAGTTAAATTAAGCCAATTTACCAAACTTTGTCTGTATATTTAGACCACCACTCGTGTTGGACCACACCTACATCAACATGTACAACAAATAATTTGACAATAAAAACGGTAAACTTTTGTTTACATTATTATTAAAAACGCCCTTTATAAATAGTTGGCTCTAGCTAGCGGTCCTACTATATATTATGTAGGGAAGGTGGCGTAATTTGGGGACGTGGGGTAATTTGGGACTTTGCATTTTTCCGAATTATGGTGTCTTGTTCCTTAATAAATTATTGTCACTTTGAGAGAAATTTTTTTTATTACTTTTATGTAGCAAATAAAAAAATTATCAAAAAAAAGGTTTTTATTTGTGTTCTTACTTTTTTGTTAAAAATATATTTTCTTTTACATTTTTAATCAGGTAAATATAAAAAAAAATATTGATTCGATACGTATATTACAAATGATGTATTGGATTTCGCAAATATTTTAAAATTTTGCAGTTTTTGTGACTTTGGTCATAATAGGGTGAACTGGTATATGTGGGTGAGTTAATTTGGGACGCTTCTTCATGATGTTTGTATTGCAAATTACTGCCTCTATTCCATATTATGGTATACATTTCTATAAAATCGGTGGGATTATGAAGGTGTTCAAAAATATATATATATTCTTATGCATAAAGATAACTGCGGAGAATGTACCTATTAATTATATAAAAACGGATTTCATATTCTTTTCTACTTAATATTTTATTTAATCGTCAAAGCTGAAAAAATATTTGATAATTTTTCTGAACAAATTTTATTTTTTTTAGAATTGTGAAACGGAAGATTTATTGAGCAGACCAAGTAAGTATCAGCAGTTATTATTAAGCCCACCAAATACAATTTTAGAATTTTTATTAGATCTTGGATTTTTAATTTGTTTCAGTATCTTTAACATCAAGCGTATTATTGATGATTTGATTGAATGTGTTAAAAATGCATTTAACGGAATTAAGTTCAAAAAGTTTTAAAATTAAGACCCCCAAATTTGTAAAAATTTTATTTGTGCTCAAAGATACACATAAATTGTATTAAAAAATAGCAGAAAAAGTTACTAAAAATTTGTTAAAATTCGTTGCAGAAAAAAACAAATAGGGTAAGGAATTTTATGCGATTGCATAGTCAACAACTGATAAGGATATTAAAATTAAATATTTATTTTCCGAATCATCAAATTTAGAAACAAAATGGAATAGATTTGTAGTTGGATATTTTGACATAAATGCATGATTTTGCATATTTTTGCATTTAATGCATATTTTTGTGTTTTAATGCATATTTTGCTCTTTTTAATGCATATAAAAGCATATTATTTGTATATTTGTAGTATTTTTAAAATTATTTTAGACAAAAAATAATAATAACATAATTTGATTTAAACACAATCATTTTTAGATTTCATTTCACAGGTTGAAAAAGAAGAAAACATTTTATTGAAAAGATTTAACGGAAACAATGCATATACCATACTGCCCGCAGTTTCATCCCATCCAACGACTTATCAGTATTATTTGATGTGTCAATTGATCAAAGTATTTTATGTCGTTAAATTGCTCTGCACACTGAGAAAATTATCTGCATGATATCAATTAATTTTTTCATTATATCTATGAATTGTTACTGCACAGGAAAAATTACACATTCCAAAAAGAAGGTGATGCTCACACTTGCTTACATATTTCATTGCCAAATTTAGTAACTGCAATACCAAACACATTCCAACGATTAAGTCAAAAAAGCAAGTAGTATTGTAATCAATTCTTTAAATTTAAACCAGAAGGCATGAACTCAATGACAAAGTAATTATTTACTTAAAAGAAACTAACAATTTTATTAACTTATATGTATAACTTTTTGTACTCAAGAAGTAATCATATACTTTTTCTTAATTAAAGGACGTTATTGCAAGTAGTTCCTAATTTTGTTTTTCAAACAAATTTTTATTTGCAGGAAAATAATACTAAAAACAGAAATTGCATGTTGCCTAAATTTTGTTAAACTCTGGTTAGGTATAAATTAGGGAAGCGCACGTGAGCAGAAAATTGTGAGTGGACGTTGAAATTATTGACGTTATCGTGAGTGAGTGTAAAAAAAATTTTCGAGGGTGATTGTGCGTGAGTCATATTTTTGTTTTTCAATTTTGAATTGTTATTTTTCTTGAAAATTTATATTTTCGTGGTTTATAGCTCCAAAATTATGACAGACCCATGTTATCATAACAATTCGATGTTTCACTTTTTAGGATTTTATTTCCGTATGAGTTTAGATCGTTATATTTGAGTGACCTAGGAGAATCACTTGTGAGTAAAAGTTGAATTTACTTATGGAACTACTTCTTTTTTTAAATTTAAGTACTTCTTATTTTTTTCTAGGGAACTATTTATTTATTTTTTTTGTGTAAGTACTTCGTAGTTTTACAATGGAACTATTTCTTTATTAAAAAATTTATGTAGTTCTTAAAAATATAAAGTAAATGGTTCTTCGGTAAAAAAAAAATAATCAATTCTAAAGAATCAAATATTTTAGTATTTTAGTAAGGAATGCGTTCTGCCCAAAATGCTTGATTACACACTCGCTAACCTTTTTGAAAATTTTTTGCTGGGTGGAAATTGTCCATTGAAACTTTTCATTAAATTAGTGCAGCTTTTCATTAAATTTAATGAAAAATTTCATATTATTTATTAAAAATTTCTTACGCCTAATGAAAGATTTCCCTTAAAAATAGTTTCATTGAAACTATGATGCTTTTTCAAGAAGTTTAAGAAGTTTTTCATTTACATTGTCAAAAACACTTCATTAGTTTAAATAGTGCAAAAATGTCGTTAAAACTCGTCTAATGAATTCTCTCTGTGTATGAAAAACTTTTACCTTATGTCGTGGCTGATGATCAAACCCAGCGCCATCAAAAGACTGTAACTTGTTGCATCACCTCTTAGCTTTTTAAAAATCTTACTGACCAAAGAAACGCGTTAGATTTAGTTCTTATTGGAAATCTTGAAAAAATTTATTTTCTATGTTTTGAAGTGTGTGATTTTTTCAAAACAATATTGATTTAATTGCATATTTGTTTGACGTTTTAATGCATATTTTGCATTTTTACCAGCATTTTATAAGCGCATTTTAAATTTTTAAGTACATGAAATTACTTGAATTACGCCACCTTTTGTTCATTGAAAAAATCTCCAAAAAATCCAACTAACGAATAAATGTGTTGTGTTCTTTTGGGTTGAGAAGCTATACCACTACACACTCTTTCGAATGGATCTATCAAAAGACTAAACTAAAATAGAGGTATGTGCTTTTTCGGAGCTAAATATAACAAGTCCCAAATTTGCTCACCTTCCCCTACTGTTTGTCTTTAATGTTCATTTGTTTGTTAGGTTAAACATAAAAGACAAAGTTTGACAAGTAAAATATTTATTTAATAAAACTTAATTTAACAAACATGCTAGTAAACATGACATAAAAAACAGTCATATATGTTTTTATTTATACTCATAGTGTAGGTTCTATATGTTTACGTCAGTTGCACAGTATTGCGATTATGTTGTATTTTTTGGATAAGAATGTCAGTATTTTACTATATATTATGAAGTAAATTCATAAATAGTGAAATATGGGAATGAGGAAAGCCCTGCAATGCTTAAATATCGATTTAGATAAAGTTCGGTTATGTGACGGAATATCCAAATCTAAAATTACCTTTACGTATCATAGCCATGGGGGGCTGGGGCCCCATAAAATGGTTTGGAAAATTTTTAAAAACTAGATATCATTGATGATATAAGATAAGAATGAATATAATTAGATCTGGTGCAAGATATGAGAATATATGACTCGCTTATAACTAACAATGGGATCTTCGTCAATTTTTAATTAAAACTTCAATTTCTCTTCAGACATGTTAAATATTATGAATTAAATTATGGTGTGCTAATACAATTTTGACGATTTTAAATGTAATTGATGTTGTAGTTCAATCATAAAATTATATTTGCAGTTGTAATTATAAAATTAAAAAATCTCAGCACAAAGATTAATAATTGTTCTGAAATGTCTAGAATTACAACATTAATGGGAAGTACTTTTCAAATTCCAAACAAAGTTTTAATAAAAAGCCAAACGATTTCCAAAAACTACCTACTAATTTAAGTTATAGTTGGCGAGGGTATCATTAAATTTAATTTTTTGTTAAGATTTATTAATCTGGGTTTTTAATTAATTATTATGGGAATTGTTTTTAATGCGAAACAAATACGTCACCTACAATGACAAGGCCATGTTGAAGTGATATGTCCCTTCATAAAAAGTCTGATCCTAAAGTCTGATCCATTTTGGACATATCCCACGTGTCGTCTGGGGCATATCCCTTTGCCCGTAGATTAGTTACAAGTTAAATATAGCAAAATTTATTTGACATATAATGTATACACATTGTGCTTAATAATAACTTTTTGAAGTGCATATACAATGTGTCAAAAAAATATTAATTGAAATTAAAAAAACAAACAAAATTTGCTTCACCGGAATATTGAAAATAGCCAATTAAATACATCTTATTATATTTGAACCGTTAACATTCGCCTACTAAAGATTTGTTTGTACATCGTTTACCAATACCACAGGGGTGAACCTGCCATCTATGCATAAAAATGTTAAATTACAAATATTAGCGTTTTTTTGCAAATATCCAAAAGAACTCAACAAATTTGGAGAAAAAAAATGTGAGTTACAAATCTAAAAAATTTCAAGTAACTTGCTAGATTATTTTTCGTAATTATTCTTTGTGATTCTAATATTATGTTTTATCTTTCTATAAAATTTTATAACGGGCTATTATTTTTTAAATCTGTTAGGGGATAATGCTGTAGAAGAAGTATTTTTACTAGAGCTTTATTAAGTTTTTTGTGCTATCACTTTATTAAGAGGTATTGTGTGGCTTGGTAAAAAAAAACTTAGCAGATTAGGAATAACGCCCTTTCCTTGAACCACAGCAAAAACTGCTGCTTCCGTGGAAGCAGTTTCGTAAGGGGGATTTAAACCCGAAGCGCGTTGGATAGTAGTGAAAAATGTCATGATTTTTCTTCGTTTGTCCCGCCTGGCTACCAGAAGATTTTGAGCACCTTAATGTCATTCATTCCTCTTTTTTACCTAAAAAGGCAGTTATTCCGACCCGAACTCTATCAGATTTAAATAACTTTGGTTTCGAATATCGAATATAAAAAGCTTAGACACCCCCCTCGATTAAATTAAATAGGCATTGGTATGTATTACTTTTAGCTTAATGCAACTAAATTCCTTAATAAAATGCCAGATTTAACGTTACATTTTTTAGTAACGAAACTACTTGAAAATATTTGGGCATACTTGTGCTCCAGTTAATGTGTTTCATTTGATACCAAATTTATCTTTAGTTATTTTAACAGAAAAAAATAAACTGAAAAAAACGCAAACGCTTATTAACGCCTGAACATGAGATTGGGCAGCTAAAATAACAATGGTCCCTTAAATTTTTATTCTCTTCAACATATCCGAAGTTCATAAGATACTCGTACCTCCCTTGTTAATGCTCCTCATTGTATAAAAAAATATTGGCAAATTATGCCATATCGGTAGAGTATATTTAATAGCGCATTAAAAATACACGCACTTTTTTTCTGACTGGATAGATAACTTTAGAGAATAAAAATTTAAAAATTAAAGCTTCTAATCAA
>CM037854.1:98628837-98687301 GCA_021234595.1 Delia radicum
CGCTAAGAGTAAAATTCAATTGAAAATGGTTGCTAGAACTACTAAACTTTAGGTTCAAAAACTTAGTGGAAAAATGCTAAAATTAGCATTTTTTTGTTAAATGTTATAAGACTAACGATAATAAATCTGTTAAATCTACAAAATTTTAGTTCTATTTGAATTAAATTTTAGTAAAATGAAGTTGCAAAATAACGTATTAAAATAAGCAAAAATCAAAGCTTTTTTATGAGATAAAAAATATAATCAAATTAGTAAAAAAAGAAAATTGCTAAAACTATTAAAAGTTAGTTCAAAATTTTTAAAATTGGCAACTTTTGTTTTCTAGATTTATTTACATAAGTAAGAAAAGCAAAAAACTTTTAAATCTACAAAAATTTTGATATATTTAAGCTCAATTTTTCCTCATTAAAAAAAATCAACAGTTTACAATTTTTTTGCAAATATTTCTGTTCATTTTAGCAAAATATACTGATATTTGAATTACAACTAAATTTAAGGTAAATATATACATATTTTCATATTATGTTTTGTTTTGTCTAAAATTGGTGCTAATTTAGCAACGTAAATTGCCATTGTCAGTTAACTGAAATTAAACTTCAATATATTTAAAATTTTGTATATTTAACTGTTTTATTTTTACTGTTCATATCTTATTAATAATTAGCAAAAAAATTTGCTAATTTCTGCAACGTAATTTTTAAATAATGTTTAGAAGCCGTTTTCTGCATTTTTTAAAAGGTTAATTTGTATAACTGTAACACTATGTATATTTTGTATTCTTAATAAAACTTTTAACTCACAAAAAGTTATAAATTCCTAGAACAAAAAAAAAAAAATTAAAATCAAATCGGGGGCCCCTAGGCATCCCCATGGGTACTCCACTGCATATGTTTTGAATGATTTTATGGCATTATTAGTTCGTTTCTATACAAAATTAAATATAATTAAGTTTTTACTACAAATTTGAAAATTTTAAAATAATATTCGATTTAATAATCATATAATTACCAATTATATACTATTACCTACCTAACCGAGAACTAGCTAATATGGCCTTCGGCGCTTTGTAGCGAAAACAGACCAGTGCCTCTGGTGGGAATCGAACCCACGGCCCCTGCACTGATAAGCCAGCACGCTACCAACTAGCCTACCGGGGCGCACAATAATTGATTTAAAAATTAAGATTTCCAAAAAAAAAAGTTTAACAATCTTTTACCTGTAAGCCCTATTTCGATGGGGTTGTAATATAAAAGTAGCTCGCTACCTCCTTATTACAAAAAGTTATTTTTCCTCCCAAGACTTATAAGAAATTTCAGATTCAAACTTTTAGTTAAAAATGTTTAAATTTCAAATTAATATCATATATAAAAGAATTTAAATTTTCAAAAAATGTATATTGGAGGTAACATGTGTTTTGTGAGGTGTTACCAGAATGGACATATCCTTCGTTAATATAATAGGGTTAGTAATAAAAACTAGTTACCAGCCTTAATTTCTTATTCCGAAACCTATTACCAGGTAGTATAAAGTTTTGCTGGGTAATTTAAAATGTTAGCGAAATAGTTTATTTCTTTTTAATTAAACATAAAACTATTTTATAGGTAGGATAGTGTAAAATTTTATAATTGCAAAAAAAATCAAAAGAATAACCCAACTGCTCAATATTTCCATTGAGTTTCTTAAATGAACTGCCCGCGGTACATTTGAGAATTAATTTTGTTAGTTCAGTTTAAAATGGCAAAATTAAATTAAAAATTAGAATTTTTTAAAAGTTCACATCAAACATTGAAAAATGTATGAAGTTTGTCTTACTTTATTAAGGTAACAACTTCTGCTATTTTAAAATTGTTTAACAAAATTAGTAGTAAAATGGGTTTTACTTGTTGTTTGTAGGAAATTAAACAAAGCCGTAATACCAATAGAACGTTTTTGCACTGAATTGTAAAAAAAAAGATGAAAACAAAACTCCAATCCATATATACCGATCCTTATTCAAAGTTATCGTAATTGTACTTCATTTATACAAATTTATAGATCCAATTTCGTGATCAAGGCATATCAAACAAGATATGGAACTGTATCAGAAAATGTGTGGCATCAATCAATTATTTTTAATCGGGCTGGTAATAATATTTCAAAAAACTACTGAGACTTTAAATTTAGTGATTAATTGAATTTTTATTAGATTAAATAATAAGTTAAATTAAGCCAATTTACCAAACTTTGTCTGTATATTTAGACCACCACTCGTGTTGGACCACACCTACATCAACATGTAAAACAAATAATTTGACAATAAAACGGTAAACTTTTGTTTACATTATTATTAAAACGCCCTTTATAAATAGTTGGCTCTAGCTAGCTGTCCTACTATATATTATGTAGGGGAAGGTGGCGTAATTTGGGACATGGGGTAATTTGGGACTTTGCATTTTTCCGAATTATGGTGTCTTGTTCCTTAATAAATTATTGTCACTTTGAGAGAAATTTTTTTTTATTACTTTTATGTAGCAAATAAAAAAAATTACCAAAAAAAGGTTTTTATTTGTGTTCTTACTTTTTGCTTAAAAAATATATTTTCTTTTACATTTTTAATCAGGTAAATATAAAAAAAAAAATATTGATTCGATACGTATAATACAAATGATGTATTGGATTTCGCAAATATTTTAAAATTTTGGCAGTTTTTGTGACTTTGGTCATAATAGGGTGACTGGTATATGTGGGTGAGGTAATTTGGGGACGCTTCTTCATGATGTTTGTATTGCAAATTACTGCCTCTATTCCATATTATGGTATACATTTCTATAAAATCGGTGGGATTATGAAGTGTTCAAAAAATATATATATATTCTTATGCATAAAGATACTGCGGAGAATGTACCTATTAATTATATAAAACCGATTTCATGTTCTTTTCTACGTAATATTTTATTTAATCGTCAAAGCTGAAAAATATTTTGATAAGTTTTCTGAACAAATTTTTATTTTTTTTTGGAATTGGGAAACGGGAGATTTATTGAGCAGACCAAGTAAGTATCAGCAGTTATTATTAAGCCCACCAAATGCAATTTTAGAATTTTTATTAGATCTTGGATTGTTTAATTTGTTTCAGTATCTTTAACATCAAGCGTATTATTGATGATTTGATTGAATGTGTTAAAAATGCATTTAACGAATTAAGTTCAAAAAGTTTTAAAATTAGACCCCAAATTTGTAAAAATTTTATTTGGGCTCAAAGATACACATAAATTGTATTAAAAAAAATTTTTTTTTATTACATCATATAAATAAACCTGTAAAAATAGCAGAAAAAGTTACTAAAAATTTGTTAAAAATTCGTTGCAGAAAAAAACAAATAGGGTAAGGAATTTTATTGCGAATGCATGTTTTTTCTCGATAGTCAACAACTGATAAGGATATTAAAATAAATATTTATTTTCCGAATCATCAAATTTAGAAACAAAATGGAATAGATTTGTAGTTGGATATTTTGACATAAATGCATGATTTTGCATATTTTTGCATTTAATGCATATTTTGTGTTTTAATGCATATTTTGCTCTTTTTAATGCATATAAAAGCATATTATTTGTATATTTGTAGTATTTTTAAAATTATTTTAGACAAAAAATAATAACAACATAATTTTGATTTAAACACAATCATTTTTAGATTTCATTTCACAGGTGAAAAGAGAAAAACATTTTATTGAAAAGATTTAACGGAAACAATGCATATACCATACTGCCGCAGTTTCATCCCATCCAACGACTTATCAGTATTTATTTGATGTGTCAATTGATCAAAGTATTTTATGTCGTTAAATTGCTCTGCACACTGAGAAAATTATCTACATGATATCAATTAATTTGTTCATTATATCTATGAATTGTTACTGCCCAGGAAAAAATTACACAAACCAAAAAGAAGGTGATGCTCACACTTGCTTACATATCTCATTGCCAAATTTAGTAACTGCAATACCAAACACATTCCAACGATTAAGTCAAAAAAGCAAGTAGTATTGTAATCAATTCTTTAAATTTAAACCAGAAGGCATGAACTCAATGACAAAGTAATTATTTACTTAAAAGAAACTAACAATTTTATTAACTTATATGTATAACTTTTTGTACTCAAGAAGTAATCATATACTTTTTCTTAATAAAAGGACGTTATTGCAAGTAGTTCCTAATTTTGTTTTTTCAAACAAATTTTTATTTGCAGGAAAATAATACTAAAAACAGAAATTGCATGTTGCCTAAATTTTGTTAAACTCTGGTTAGGTATAAATTAGGGAAGCGCACTGTGAGCAGAAAATTGTGAGTGGACGTTGAAATTACTGACGTTATCGTGAGTGAGTGTAAAAAAATTTTTCGAGGGTGATTGTGCGTGAGTCATATTTTTGTTTTCAATTTTGAATTGTTTTTTTCTTGAAAAATTTATATTTTCGTGGTTTATAGCTCCAAAATTATGACAAACCCATGTTATCATAACAATTCGATGTTTCACTTTTTAGGATTTTATTTCCGTATGAGTTTAGATCGTTATATTTGAGTGACCTAGGAGAATCACTTGTGAGTAAAAGTTGAATTTACTTATGGAACTACTTCTTTTTTTAAATTTAAGTACTTCTTATTTTTTCTAGGGAACTATTTATTTATTTTTTTTTGTGTAAGTACTTCGTAGTTTTACAATGGAACTATTTCTTTATTAAAAAATTTATGTAGTTCTTAAAATATAAAGTAAATGGTTCTTCGGTAAAAAAAAAATAATCAATTCTAAAGAATCAATTATTTTAGTCTCACGCCCTGTTAAAAGAATCGAGTAGGTAATCTAGTAAGGAATGCGTTCTGCCCAAAATTCTTGATTACACACTCGCTTACCTTTTTGAAAATTTTTTGCTGGGTGGAAATTGTCCATTGAAACTTTTCATTAAATTAGTGCAGTTTTTCATTAAATTTAATGAAAAATTTCATATTATTTATTAAAAATTTCTTACGCCTAATGAAAGATTTCCCTTAAAAATAGTTTCATTGAAACTATGATGCTTTTTCAAGAAGTTTAAGAAGTTTTTCATTTACATTGTCAGAAACACTTCATTAGTTTAAATAGTGCAAAAATGTCGTTAAAAACTCGTCTAATGAATTCTCTCTGTGTATGAAAAACTGTTTACTTTATGTCGTGGCTGATGATCAAACCCAGCGCCATCAAAAGACTGTAACTCGTTGCATCACCTCTTAACTTTTTAAAAATCTTACTGACCAGAAGAAACGCGTTAGATTTAGTTCTTATTGGAAATCTTGAAAAAATTAATTTTCTATGTTTTTAGTGTGTGTGATTTGTTCAAAACAATATTGATTTAATTGCATATTTTTTTGACGTTTTAATGCATATTTTGCATTTTTACCCGCATTTTATAAGCGCATTTTTAAATTTTTAAGTACATGACATTACTTGAATTACGCCACCTTTTGTTCATTGAAAAAATCTCCAAAAAAATCCAACTAACGAATAAATTTGTTGTGTTCTTTTGGGTTGGGAAGCTATACCACTACACACGCTTTCGAATGGATCTATCAAAAGACTAAACAAAAAATAGAGGTATGTGCTTTTTCGGAGCTAAAATATAACAAGTCTCAAATTTGCTCACCTTCCCCTACTGTTTGTCTTTAATGTTCATTTGTTTGTTAGTTAAACATAAAAGACAAAGTTTGACAAGTAAAATATTTATTTAATAAAACTTAATTTAACAACATGCTAGTAAACATGACATAAAAAACAGTCATATATGTTTTTATTTATACTCATGTGTAGGTTCTATATGTTACGTCAGTTGCACAGTAGTGCGATTATGTTGTATTTTTTGGGTAAGAATATCAGTATTTTACTATATATTATGGAGTAAATTCATAAATAGTGAAAATATGGGAATGAGGAAAGCCCTGCAATGCTTAAATGTCGATTTAGATAAAGCTCGGTTATGTGACGGAATATCCAAATCTAAAATTACCTTTAGGTATCATAGCCATGGGGATCTGGGGCCCCATAAAATGGTTTGGAAAATTTTTAAAAACTAGATATCATTGATGATATAAGATAAGAATGAATATAATTAGATCCGGTGCAAGATATGAGAATATATGACTCGCTTATAACTAACAATGGGATCTTCGTCAATTTTTAATTAAAACTTCAATTTCTCTTCAGACATGTTAAATATTATGAATTAAATTATGGTTTGCTAATACAAATTTTGACGATTTTAAATGTAATTGATGTAGTAGTTCAATCATAAAATTATATTTGCAGTTGTAATTATAAAATTAAAAAATCTCAGCACAAAGATTAATATATTGTTCTGAAATGTCTAGAATTACAAACATAATGGGAAGTACTTTTCAAATTCCAAACAAAGTTTTAATAAAAAGCCAAACGATTTCCAAAACTACCTACTAATTTTAAGTTATAGTTGGCGAGGTATCATTAAATTTATTTTTTGTTTAAGATTTATTTAATCTGGGTTTTAATTAATTTATTATGGGAATTGTTTAATGCGAAACAAATACGTCACCTACAATGACAAGGCCATGTTGAAGTGATATGTCCCTTTCATATAAAAAGTCTGATCCGAAAGTCTGATCCATTTTGGACATATCCCACGTGTCGTCTGGGGCATATCCCTTTGCCCGTAGATTAGTTACAAGTTAAATATAGCAAAATTTATTTGACATATAATGTTATACACATTGTGCTTAATAATACTTTTTGAAGTGCATATACAATGTGTCAAAAAATATTAATTGAAATTAAAAAAACAAACAAAAATTTGCTTCACCGGAAATATTGAAAATAGCCAATTAAATACATCTTATTAAATATTTGAACCGTTAACCTTCGCCTTACTAAAGATTTGTTTGTACATCGTTTACCAATACCCACAGGGGTGAACCTGCCATCTATGCATAAAATTGTTAAATACAAATATTAGCATGTTTTTTGCAAATATCCAAAGAACTCAACAATTTGGAGAAAAAAAATGTGAGTTACAAATCTAAACAAATTTCAAGTAACTTGCTAGATTATTTTTCGTAATTATTCTTATGTGATTCTAATATTATGTTTTATCTTTCTATAAATTTTATAACGCGGATATAATTTTTTAAATCTGTTAGGGGATAATGCTGTAAAGAAGTATTTTTTACTAGAGCTTTATTAAGTTTTTTTTGCTATCACTTTATTAAGAGGTATTGTTTGGCTTGGTAAAAAAAAACTTAGCAGATTAGGAATAACGCTCTTTCCTTGAACCACAGCAAAAACTGCTGCTTCCGTGGAAGCAGTTTTCGTAAGGGGGATTTAAATCTGGCAACGCTATGCCTGAGTAGTGTGTTTTTTTTGTGACAGCTGATTATTTATTTTTTCTTAATTAAATATTTCTGATTTTAAAACCTGTAAATTAATTATATTAGTTTTTTTGCTATTTTTTCAAAAAAATATTGTTTCGTGTAAATTGTGAATTTGTTTTAACCTGAACCAAGTTTTTTTTACAAATTCTTCACGTGGTGCTGTTGCTGTTTGCTGTTGTTGCTGTTTTTCCTTGGTTTTATTGCTACTATGGTGCCTAGTATTCACAAATGCGGAATTTGTGATGAAACTATAGGGAAGCAGGGCAGTATTCAATGCAAAATGTGTGCTTTATGGATACATTCAGCTTTTGCCCTGATTTCAGATGATGAAATTGTGGCCCTTAGGGCAAATAAAGCGCTTTCATTTGTGTGTGCAGTGTGCTTGGAGGGCACTGGGCGTAATAAGTCCCTTGCCGATGAGGTTCGGGACTTGAACCGTAAATTTGATTCCTTTATATCAAAAGGTAATGATGATCTAATTTCGATCAAAGCTGCATTCACTGATGGTGTTGGTGAGATTAAGGAGCAAATGACTTCTAGTGTCAAGGAAATTAAGGCTGACGTGTTGTCGTGTAACACGCGCATCAACAATGTTGAGTTGTCCACCACCTCTAAAATATCTTCTTTGGAAATAGAGAACTATGTTCTGCACCGAAGGTTGAATCGGGCCGACATTGTCATCCGAGGTTTGCCAAAGGGGTTGAAGGATTTAGTTGCAGTTGTTGTGGCCTTGGGTGCTTTTTATAGCATATCTATTGCTGGTTATGAAATTAATCATGTGTGCTATATTAATGGAAAGAGACTTATATTGGTGAAATTTAATAATGTATTCCTTCGGGATAAAATTATGAGTGAATACTTTAAAACCCGAACTTTAAGAAAGTGTGATGTCATTGGTGACGATGTCGATGATGATGATGATGTCGGTGCTGTTGGTGAACAAGTTGAATCTGCTGTGGGTAATGCTGTAAAGAAACGGATTGAAAGTAGAGTTTTTCTAAATGATCATTTCTCTCCGTCAGCCACTAGGCTGAATGCTGCTTGTAGAGACCTGCTTGTTGATAAGATAATTACAAAGTATAAATCTTTAATGCTGATAAACTCAAAGCTAAGCTTACTTTGCCAAATAGGAACGAGTTGGAAGTTCGTGATGCAGCTGGGTGTGCAGCCCTTCGACTTGGTGGTGGTGCTGTGTTAGAGTAAATTTGTTTTTTTGTATGTATTTCTGAAGCTGGATATAACGTTATCGTGAAAATTTATATTCCCTTGTGTTCAAGGTTTGACTTGAGTTTTGGCGTTATATCTTGGTTCTTATATATTTTTTTTTTGCTCATATTGAGTCTTTGTAAACTAATATAATTAATTATTGTTTTTGCTCTAAAACTTTTTATGCTGCTTTTATTGGCTGTCTAATATTTATCAGGATTAGTATTAAAATGTATATATTGACTGATATTTTTGCTCAATCATTTTGTTACTTTTGGTTCCCCACTGTAGCCGTAATTTTTAACTTTGATGTCTTTTAATGAAAATCTTGGTCCGGTAGTTAGTGACAACTCATATCTTAAGGCAGAATTGCGACCATATATGGGACAGTTTAATGTTGCTCATATTAACTGTAACAGTTTGAAACCTGCATTTAGAACTTCTAAATTTGATGAAATTAAGAGTGTGATTGGTGGTTCTGTTTTTGATGTGATTGGTATTTCTGAGACCTGGTTAACTAAGAATGTTTCGAGTCTTTCTGTTGAGATACCTGGGTACAAGTTCTGCCGTAATGATCGTGTGGGTGCAAGGGGTGGTGTTGTTGGAATTTACATTTCTAGTAAACTCAAATTTAAAATTGTGTCTAAAGTTTCGATATTTGATAAATGTGAGTCACTTTTTTAGAGCTGTATTTTGGGAGTTGTAAAGTTTTATTTGGTGTAGTGTACTTGCCACCGCCTGCTGATTTTGGTAAGTTTGAGGACCTTCATTATGAGCTTTTCCTTAATTATTCAAATGTAATAGTTGTTGGCGATTTTAATTGCAACCTCTTCAATGCAGCAAAGTCTAATTTAGTACATTCTTTTTGTACTAGATCTAACTTGTCCATTTGCCACAATTCTAGGCCTTCTCACTTTGATGTGCAACATCAATCTACCTCATTGATTGATTTTATATTAGTGAGTGATAGCTCTTTGGTTAATATTTCTGGTCAGGTGCAGTGTCCATCTATTTCCCATCATGCTCTTATTTTTTCATCTTTTAAAATGAATTTAGAACGTGTTGATTCATCTGTTGAGTACCTTGACTTCAATAACATTGATTGGAATGGCTTATTAGCTTTTTTGGTGAATTTTGATTTTTCACAAATTTTTGAGGCGGTTGATGTTAATAATAAATGCTTTTATTTGATTCTCTTATTGAGAATCTTTATACTTTTGTGCCTGTTAGGCGGTATTTTCGTTCATCCGGTGATGATGTTTGGATGAAGGCTAGAACTATTGTGCTGGCAAGATCTCTTCGAGATCTGGCTTTTTCTGCGTATCAAACTGATCCTACAAGTCATAAATGGAGTGTTTTTTGTAAATTTCGAAACAGAGTGAAATCTGCGATTAGAAGGGAAAAGAGAAAACATTACGCTAAACTGGTTGGGGGGTTAGATACTTCTGGAATGTTTAAGGTATTAAAGAGAGCTGGATGCGTTAATTCTAGTGATATCGTTTGTGATGGTGATGTTAATGTAATGAATGAGTACTTTGTTCGTGGTATAGGCCCTGCTTGGGACTTTGAAGTAGATTTTGATCTTTTTGACGATATGGATGGTGCATTTTCCTTTCATTGTGTTACTGAATATGAAGTTTTTGAAGCCTTAAATAAGGTAAAGTCCAAGTCAATTGGTGTTGATAATGTTTCCATTCAGTTTTTGAAAACTTATTTATCCTCATATTCTGGTCTTATTTTGCATTTAGTTAATGCTATTTTGACCACTTCCGTGTTTCCCTCGGCGTGGAAGATTGCACGGGTTGTTCCCATTCCGAAATCTGGTACTGTTCGTGGTCCTGATGACTTGAGACAATCTCTATTCTACCTGCGCTGTCCAAGGTGGTGGAACATATTATTAAGGATCAAATGCTTAATCTCTACCAGGAATGAAATTTTTGATTCTCAGTATGCTTTTCGCCGAGGATTTAATACTACATCGCTTTTGCTAAATCTAACTGATGCTATTAGAAGTTGTGAGAACGAAAATAAGTTAAGTGTGCTAGTTTCTCTTGATTTAACCAAAGCTTTTAATTCTATATGTTACTCTACTATGATTATAAAACTTAAAGAATTCTTCAACTTTTCAAAGTCGGCTTGTAAACTCATATTGTCTTATTTATGTGATAGATCACAGTTTGTAGATTTAGATGGTAGGCTTTCTAGTATTCTTTCACTAACATCTGGAGTTCCCCAGGGGTCGGTTTTGGGCCCCCTCTTATTTATACTTTACATTAATATTTACCTGCAGTTCTAAGTTCTAGTATGTGTAAGCCGTTTTTATTTGCAGATGATATTTTGCTTTTGTTTAGTACTGGTCGAGATTTTGCCGATGTATTAGAGGCTAATATTAACTACTGCCTTAATGGGATCTACCTGTGGTCTTCTAGTAATTCGCTGGTTGTTAACCCTTCTAAATCTAAGGCTATATTGTTTGGATCGTCAGAGAACTTTGTGAATGGTTTTGAGATTTTTATTCGGAACTCTAAGATCGATTTTGTAAGCCAACATAGATGTTTGGGTATTATCATTGATAACAGGCTTAGTTATGAGTCTCATTTTGAATATGTACATCGTAGGGTTTCTTGTACTTTACGTAGAATATATTCCACGAATATTTTTCTGCCATTTCAGGTTAAATGTAGACTAGCTCATGCACTTCTTATGCCGCAGATCTTATATGGACTTGAGCTGGTATCAGGGACCATTGCCTCGAACTTAAAGATATTGGAGCGAGTTGTTAATGCTGTTCGGTATGTGTTTAATATCCGTAGACGTGAACATATTTCGGAATTTGTGAAGAAATTCTTAGGATGCCACTTTGATAAATTCGTTAAGTACCGTAATATTCTCCTATTTCATCGCATTATTAAAAGTGGCATACCTGTCCTGTTATGTAAAGAATTTACTTTTTCGCGGTCTACTAGGAATAATCAAATTATAATACCTAGAATCAGGTGTTCTGTGTTTGAGAGGTCTTTTATTGTATGGGTGGCTCGCTGCTGGAATCGTTTACCGCATGAATTGCGTATCTTCTCGCAATCCAATAATGTTTTTCGCCTTAAGCTTATGAATCACTTCTCAAGTTTATTGCGATAGATTTTAATGTTTTCTGTACAGTAGCTGTTAAATTATCTTGGGACTTGCTTCTATGATTCTTATTGCTTGATATTGTTCTTCCAGTGGTATTGCAATTTTATCTTCCTGAGCATTCTTGTAATGCCAGGGTGACCTCCAAACAATGGATTGTTATGATACATTTCCATTATTTTAAATTTTTCGGAATCCGTTTCGATTTTAATAAGTGGTGGTACGAGTACTATGTTTAACTTCTGAAGTGTTTTTCATTACCTACTTTCTTGAAGTGGTTTAATTTTACGTTCGCGAACAACGCATCATTCAAAGACATGCGGAGAGTCGTGATTTTAAGATTACCAGCTACTTTTTCAAGCTTTGGAAAAAAATGATCTAAATTCACTATTCCATTAGTAATAAAATCTCGTGACTCAAATTGAAAAATCTTGGTTTTTCCTTTTTGGATAAATAGTTTATCCTTAGCAAAATACAATCTTGTACTTTATTGTACTCATGGGCATTTATGGCCTCATGTACCCGGATATTTTCCGATTTTGTGTTTGGTTTATTAGCGGTCACTTTGTCCAAATTTTTGGCAGACTGAAGTCTTGTAGTTACCTTCAGTATTTTGTTACCATTATTGGTATTTCGTATGTCCTCAAATTCTAGTCGGGACAGTGCGTCTGTTGCACAATTTTCCTTTCCCCTGATATACTCCACTGTAAAATCATATTCCTCCAGATCCAATCTCATCCTCGTTAGTTTTGACGAAGGATTTTTCATTGAAAATAGGTATGTTAAGGGACGGTGGTCACTTCGGACCAAAAATTTACGTCCATAAATATATGGTCTAAAATATTTTATTGCCCAATGTATTGCCGCTAATTCCTGTTCTATAGTAGACTTATTGCTCTCGCCCCTTCCTAAAGGATCGTGAAGCATAAGCCACAGGTAGCTGCTTATCAAAGTATTGCTGACTTAAAACTGCACCACAAGCGAATTTGCTTGCATCTGTTGTTATGCAGAATTCTTTTTCAAAGTCAGGATACTGCAAAATTGTTGGGTATAATAATTGGTTTTTGAGATAGTTGAATGCTTTCTCGCAATCATTATTCCACTCGAATGGTATGTTTTTCGACATAGTCTTGTTATGTGCCTTGAATGTTCGGCAAAATTAGGAATAAATCTCCGATAATAGTTGCAGAAGGCTACGAAGCGTTTAGCTTCATCACCATTCTTTGGTGTTGGGTAATTTAAAATATAGAAAATTTCCCATCATCAGGCAATATGCCTTTATAAGTACACCTGTGTCCCAAAAATGTGACCTCGTTACAGAAAAAGGTACATTTGTCTGGATGTAATTTCAGGTTATATTTTCGACAAGTTTCGAAAACATCTCTTAAATTTTTCAACATGTGTTGTTCGGAGCAACCAATTACTACTAAATCATCCATATAAAGAAATGCTTGTTCGGATGATAATCCCGAAAAAGCTAGCGACATCATTCGCTGAAATGAGTTTGGAGCAATTTTTATACCGTAGGGTAATCGTTTGAATCGAAACGAACCCTTATCCGTTGAGAAAGATGTTACGTCCCTGGAGTCTTCCTCTAATTCAATTTGATGGAAACCTGACATTAAGTCAAGGCAAGAAAAGAATTTGGCTCTGCCCAGTTGGTCTAGAATATCGTCTATTCTAGGGAGTGGAAATTTATCTGCTACGAGTTTTTTATTAATTCCTCTGTAGTCAATGACCAATCTCCATCTCTTTTGATCCGTACCTGGGAGAGATTTCTTAGGTACTAATAATATTGGACTGTTATATTCTGAAATGGAGGGTTCTACAATGTCATCTTCTATAAGCCTATCAACCTGTTTATGCACTTCTGTTTATGAGAGTGTGGTATCCTATATGATTTAATATATACAGGATCATTATCCTTCAATCTTAGCCTCTGTTTGTAGAAGTTATTGACAGTTACTTTTTCGGATTCTAATCCAAAATATCAATATATTCAGAGCATATGTTTCTCAGGTTTTTTCTTGCAAATTCAGGGAAATTCCTGGATAATCTACATAGTTTTTCCTGATCTCCGCGAGGATCTCTGGTTGGGTGTACAATTTTATAGTCGTTAAGACTTTCGGTTTAACTTTAGTATTCAAAATAACAACATCCCTATTGGTTGTGTTGACAATTTTGACTAGTGGTCTTGACCTTGAGACTATTGTGCTTGCTATGAATATCCCATTCTGAATTATCTGACTTGGAATTAATACATTTCCTCATCAGTTTGAATGTTAACGTGGCGAATTACCTCTGATCTTGCTGGTAATGAGATCGCGTTAATCTGTGGAGCGCTGCGCATTGCTATTGCAATATGTTGTGGTAGGTCGTTGGATCTCAGGACTAACCAATCTTGGTCATCCTGGTAATCCAGAAGGCACTTATATTTACGCAAAAAATCCATACCAATGATTCCGTCTGAGGGAATCTGAAAATCATTCTCGACCACATGAAATGTATGTGGTATTAGGAGTTCTTCAAATTTTAAATCAATATGAATTTCACCAAGGGTAGTCGTCAATCCTTGGCCGACTCCACTTAATTGGGTAGTTATAATCTCGTCTATGTATCCGTTAAGGATTTGTCCAATTTTTAATAGAGAAATATCTGCACCCGTGTCAACTAAAAATGTTGACTTGCCATTATTCAAAGATGTTCTACAGGGAAGATAGCTATAGAGACTTAAATTTATGTTGAATATTCGCTTATATTCAGGGGAACTAACTCGTTTCCCGAAACATTTTCGGTAACGTGTCGTATATTGTGGCGATTTCCGTTATTATTTGAACGGTTCCGTCCACGGTTGTTATTATAATTATTATTATTGTTATTATTATTGTTGCCATTGTAATTATTATTACGGCCATTTCCGCGATTATTGCCATTTCTATAGCCGGATCTATTGTTATTTGGCCGATTTTGGCGATTATTGCCATTACGGATTTGAGATTTATTTTTCATAAATAGAACGGAGTTTTGCTGCCCGTAAGCTTCCGTGCAGCTATTGACAAATTTAGCCGTCACTTTCGTTCATATTTGAAAAGGTTCCTGATTCCATGACCAGTTTAAACCCTTTCATTTGTCGCATTCTTTGTAATCGCTTTAACTGCCGCTTGGGTCGAGTACCTCTGGGCCAGTTGTTGTGGGAGGCCATCTGTAATATAGGCACTCTCCAATGATTTGGTTAGGGAGTCTATTTCTGCCACGTAGGTATTGGCGTTTTTGCCACCTTGACGGACATTCATCAATTTGGCCGATATGACTTCGACCGACTCACCTTTGACAGTTCCTTTTAATGTAGTTTTAACCGCATTAATTGTGGTTTCATTCGAAATTAAATTTCTGGCTGAGCCCTTTAGTTTTGTTTTAATTAAATTTACCGCCACGACCTCATGGGTATCCTTTACGGAATCCATGAGTGTCAGTGCGTCGAGGAAACTCTGTAAGTTTTCCGGTTTACCATCGAAATCTGGTAAAAGTTTCGATGCCAAACCGAGAAATTCCGTTATTGTTTGCGGCATGGTGGCTTCCGTATTGTCCACCGTATTATTGACAGTGCCGGGCAACGGGGAAGTCTCTATATTGACTTCCTGTTCAATAACCTGTAGATTCAATCCCGGACCAGTCTGAGTGTCCGTAAGAACCACCGTTGGAGGTAATTTTGTATCGGTCTTGGTGTCCCAATACGTTACCCCTATCGTGCAGTGACAGTGGTAACTCTATGCTCAGGTTTCTTCGCGCTAATAACTTAGAAAGTTTATCGCGGACGTCGGTGAAAAAAAACCTCAGCCGATAGCCGGTGAGCAGTGGTAAGACGAGGGTAGTGTTCGTCAAGTAATGCCCTAATCTGTTCGAATCGGGTGAACAAATTATCAAGATGCTCTTCCACTGTTTTCTCCCCCGTGGGTCTATCAGTATTCAAGCACTTGTATGAACGATCGAAGTGTTCTTTTATAAGCCTTGCCTTTGTAACTATTTGTTGCCAGTCCATATGGTTGGCATATCAAAACTCGGTAAATTATGGCCAACACTCATTAAGGCTATCATACTGTCGTTGCCAGTAATGTCAATTTAAAATTTTTCACAATAATATATTCTACTGTGGCAGCAAATTACTGCTGAATAATCCGTATATAATAAGGACATTTCCCAAAAGTAAAATTTACTAGACAAAATCTAATTTTCCAAAACTCTCTTCTAGTTAGTAAGAAGTTCAAAAAGAACATGGGGGAATTTTCCCAAGAAAATATTCTTAGATGCACGTATTAAAAAAAATTCCATTAGTGTCCCCCAAAAAAAAAATAATATTCTAGATTTTATCGATGCCGTTTCCCAAGGACGCGGCCCTTGCATAATTCTTCCTTAACGACCTCTTGTGTAACTGGTACAACGTCGTCAGGAATTGTAATGCTAATATGGATATTATGATTACCAAGTAAATAACTGGAAGGTGTACTTCCACAGTTATTTCGTTATGACATTCGCGTTGGGGTTCTCGATTTTCGAATCGTGATTCCCCATTTTCAATTTCGTTCAAATAATCTTGTTAGTATTCAGAAATTTTAAAAAAAATTCAGTTATGTCATTGCGTTCCCTATCCGTTCCCTTCTGGTAAACAGATTTTGAGCACAATGGCATAAATCAGTCACTCGGTCTTTTGGTGACTGCATAATTTATACTACACTGAGGGAGTGTCACGTATGAATCACCCCAGTTAGTAGAAATAAAAAAAAAATTGTTGTTAGTAATAGGTTTAAAACTTAAATATTTTAAAAAGTATATTAAAAATTAACAATTCCACAATTTTAAGAAGATTATGTAGTTTTAATTTTAAATTTTATTATTAATTTTTTTTTTTTTAAGGTTCAAGAATTTGTATTAAATTCGTTAAAAAGAATTCTTTTAACATATAAAAGTTCAAGCATTCCCGATTTTCGAAAGACAACATTAAAATAATTGATGTCATTATTACATATTTTTCTTAAAGAAAATTGTAAATTATTATTGTAAAATTGAAGAACCGCAAAAATTTTTATTTTAGTTTTTTTTTAAATGAAAAAAATCTAATTTTAATTTACTTTATAAAGACTATTAAAAATATATGAAATTATAAATTAAATTTTTAGAAAAATTAAAAGTTTTCAATTGAAAATTATTATCACTACTTTTCTATCTATTTCCCGATTCTAGTGAATTTTTAATAATTTTACATGAAAGTTAATTCGTTATATTTCATTCTTAATACTAATGCTTACGTATATTTTATCATGTTGATGTCTGCTGTTGATGTGAATATCGCTGCTGCAGTTGTTGTTCTTGTTGTAGTTTTAAGTTGTTGTTGATGATGTTGTTGGGCCAAATTTTGTAATAGGGTTGCCTGTTGTTGCTGTTGTGCTAACTTTGCTGCCTATGCTCCAGTGGTATTTGCTGTTGTTAATATCAATTGATGCGGCTGTTGGGCTATTAAATTTAAACTAGCTGCCGTTATTGTTGTCTAGGTCCGATGGTGTATCGGACACACCATCCTTGGGGTTAAATGGCTGATCCACAACGGCAATACACATCCGTATTGCTTTCTTCATTGATTTATCCATTGTGTTATATATATCTTTATGTACGAGCAGCTGATCACAAACATGGACGGCAACAACTTGTATTCTTAATTATTTGTAGGGTTGTAAGCAATTTTTGTGTGTTTTAGAGAAACCGGTATATGTTACTACACATTTTGTGTAATTATAAACTTATTAAAATTTTTGTTAACTACATCAGTATTTTTGTTTCACTATCGTTTTTTTTTTTGTTTTAAAGTTTTAATTAATTCCGAAATTAAATAAAAAAAAATATGTACAATGTAAAATTTTCTCTGCTCCTGGCAGGATCGCCATGATGTGGTTTTTGAAATAAAAAAATATGACGTTATGTTTTAAGCTCTACTGAGCGACTGTTTTATTATTATTTATTCTACTTTAAATTTACCTTAATTATATTTTGTGGGTAACCATCAAATGAGTGGTTCCCACGTTTCATATTATGAAGGTGTCAGATTAATCAACAAAAAAAAGTACGGCTTTTAGCCAATCACAATTAAGTGTCAAGTTTATGACAGTGATTGCTATTGCACGACAATGTTGACTTATTAATCACACTACAAGATACTCGTACCTCCCTTGTTAATGCTCCTCCTTGTTATAAAAAATATTGGCAAATTATGCCATATCGGTAGAGTATTTTATAGCGCATTAAAAATACACGCACTTTTTTTTCTGACTGGATAGATAGCTTTAGAGAATAAAAATTTAAAAATTAAAGCTTCTAATCACCGCATTTTTTCATATTATTTAGTTTAGATTGAATATAATATTTTTTAACTGAAATAAAATAGAAACGGAAAATCTGTAATAGATTTCACTTTTTAATTTTTAAATTTTTCTTTCACGTTAGATTTTTAAAACCATGCAATTCGGCGTTAAAAATATAAGCCTAATATTTTTGAATTATATTTATTCCAGAACATTTATTTTCAACACCGTGTTTTAGGTTTTTTAGTTCCAGTGAAACTTCATAGATTTAAAATTCATTGATATCATGCAGATATTGAGATAAAGACATATTAAAAAAAGAACACAAACAAATTTTTTGGCTCAAATATTAAACTTTTTTGGGAATTTTATATTTGCTTTGATGATCTTTTTTCAAGAAGTCTTGTTCTGTAAACCACTTTAAAGAAGAACTTAGTTCCTGATGAACAAACCTTAACAATTTGAATGTAACAACTGTTAATAGGAACTTGCTAAGAGTAACCCTCGTTAAAGTTGAACTGTTTTTGACACACCCACAAAAACATTTTCATACAGTTTTCCATTTTTAATACGAAATTCCAAAAATTTAGCAATTTTTCTTAAAACGTTTTGAATTTTAAATTATAAAATTGAATTAAACAAAAAATAATAATTATATAAGGGAAGTTTATTCCACGAATTAGTTTTTCTGGTACTTTGGGTTTTACGGTATTTAGTTAATGTATTTTTTTTTATTTTTAAAATAAAAATCCAATTTGTTTGTTTCGTTACTTTTTAATTGTTTTAAATGTATGAAGGGTTTTCACAAAGTGTACTAAGTGTTGTATATCACAAAATCTTTTTTTAAATTTCAACTCAGTGAAACTGAAATAAATGTTTAAAAAAAACGGTAGTTTTTTGAATTTAGAAAATCTGTAAATGCAGTTGTGTAAACAGGACTTTGAACCATCACTGAGCAGTGTTTAAGGATTACCCCCACACTATCCGTAAAAGTTACAGAGGGTTAAATTTGAAAAATCGATAAAAATGGCTTGAAATAATCCATAGTTTTCCCTTCTTTCGCTTTTTTTAAGTTCTCCTTATATTTCAATCTTTTCCGGCATAACACAAAGTCAGTACATATAAGAGATTATTTTAATGTTGTTTTGATAGATGCTTCATCGCTTGGTAAGAAGTTATAAAACTATTAAGTTTTGAAACCAAAAATTAAGAGTTTTTGAATTTTCGAGGTTTTTTGATCAGGGATTTCGGCCCCCTCTATAAAATGAAAAAAGTTGAACTAGAGTTGGTAGCTGTTGTAAATCTTTAACATTTTGGAATGAATCCCGTTAATGTGCCACGAATAGTTAAGGAGTTTCAGCAGATCAAAGTTCGAAAGAAAAAAGTAATTTTTTTAAAATACCAGTTTTTCGCGAGGCACATTCGTGGTTTCATTCGAAATTTGGTGGACTCTTGCGTAACCGAGTTTTTTGTGAGTTTACATAAAAAAATCACTGGCGGGTTTATAAAAAATAAATTGCAAAAATTTTATGGCATTTTTGAAAAATGTGCGAACTTTACAAATCTTTTTCTAATTTTTTTTAGTAGCAATTAATGCATTTTGTTCAAATTTAATACATCAAAAGACGTGCCTTAACGCGAAGAACCGATTTGGTTTTTCATTTTTTACTTTACGTCATTATTAGGTGAGCGGGATGTATTTATCTAAACTTATTTTGATCTGGCACATCCAAGGCTTTGCACGATATCGGATGAATTTTTTTTTAAATGAAAGCCCATTTAATGCATTATTATCAAATCAGAGGCGGTTTAAAAAATTTTGATGATTATTGATTTTTTGGACCATATTAAGTTTTCTTGTTATAAAAAAGCATCCCAGATTTTTTTTTTTTTTAATTACTGGTTTAATCAGACGATTGCCAGTAATTTGACCACACATATCCTAAATATGTTATAAAGAATTGGAAAAAATTGTTTCAAACCGCGAATAAATCGCGATTTTGGATAAACACATAATTTTTAGACAAAAAAATCGCAACTACTTTACATTTGTTAGTTGTTGGCTCAAGACATTGTAAATTTATTTCTTTAAATAAATCCATTATCAATATTTTTTTAATAACCGAAGAGAATGTAGGAGTAATCGATCAAATATTAATACCTAATTTACAACCAGCACCACAGTCAATTAAAAATTACAATTAAATGTAAAATCGACCCCGTGTAATTGAAAACTGGTTTTAAAGCCACAGCAAAAAATCGACCTGACTTTAGATCAAGCGGTTAAAGCGCCTGTCTAAAGTGTAGTGCGAAGTGCATGTGGCAAAGAAAGCAGGTTCAAGCCACGGTCAGGATTGCATTTAATAAATAAAGATTTCATATAGATGCAATCAAACAATAAAAACCATAACAAATAATTACAGTATTGGCAAAAGGATTACTGATGAAGGTTGTGTTACCAGAAACTGCGCAGTCTAATTCAATAAAAATTTACAATGTATTTCTGATTTTAGAAAAAGTATTCTTAATCTTCTCTACCACGCCTATCTCAAACAATTGAAAATATGTGCATATTAATTATAGTATTAATTGCACATTGTCTAAGAAGACGAAGAATAAAATTCAAAAATCCCCAAGAAAATCCTTCAAGTTATTTGGAATAATACCGAAAGTGATACATTGTATTTAAATTATTTATCATGTGATCAATGTATCCATCATCCACCTTGTTCGCATTATGGAATGAATATATATTATCCACTAACTGTTATTAAAAAAAAAGAAAAACAAAAAAAATAATATATGTATGAAACATTTTATACGCAACATTAATTTTTATCTGAATTAATAAAAATCTCTACTTTTGATAATAAATAATTTTTTTTTTTTAATTTAAGAACAGACCAGAAACAAAAATAATACTTATGCCCCTAAAAAAATAATTATTACTTCACAAATTTTAAGGACTTGCAGTATGTAAGTGGATGCAAATAGAGACTTTCTGACTACTACGCTATTGTTACCCTAACACTCCTCTTATAATTCATCTTTTGACACACTTACCATATCTCTTAAATATATAATCGCTAAGAACCCATTGACAAGAATACCTAGCGGTGGTCGTTAAAGGGTTAAAGATGTATCAAATATTATAATAGATATGGCCTACCATGTTTTAATAACAAATGCAAAAAAAAATTTAAAAAAACCAAAAAAAAAAAAATTTCAACAATTTAAAGATCGCCATATCTTTAAAACCGCCATAACTTTTGACCCTCTCACGCGATTTAATTGACGCGAATGAATCTCTTATGCTAAAATAGCTCCCAATACTTATGCCAACTTTCATTGATGTGCCATCAAAAAAAAAATAATTTTTTTTTTACATAAAAATTTAACTCTTAGCCGGAACTCCACATATGTTATATGTTGTATTGCAAAAATGGAGATGGTAAAATTTCATTTTGAATTGTACAAGGATTTTGAGTTTTTGAGTTGAGAAATTCTACATTAAGGAAAGTAAAGGATATATTTTACATCTTTAAAATCAAATAAGGCCTCCTCTGTAACATTTATGCCTAATTTTCTCTTAATTCGATTACTCAATTAATCAAAATGCTGACTTATAATAAATGACGTGGAATGTGTTCTTTAGGGAGAAAGCCTCCAAACTCCCAAAAATATACACTTAGGAAATTATGTTGGTAAAAACGACAGCAATTGCAGTCAAAAACAAATGAAATTTCATTTAAAAAAAGGGATGACTTACATTTCATTAAATTCAACTAACATTGTCATTTGTTTTCTAATGTTCAAAAAATGAATAACAATTGTAGTAAAATGAACCACATGGTAGTAAAAAATAAACAAACATTTATGTATTTTTATTTTTAAATAACAAAAAACAACTGTAAAAAATGAATGTAAAATCATAAAACAGTCATTTGATTTGAGTTGTTTTTTTAAATGACCTACAAGGTTAGTTAAAAATTTTGTGCGCCCCGGTAGGCTAGTTGGTAGCGTGCTGGCTTATCAGTGCGGGGGTCGTGGGTTCGATTCCCACCAGAGGCACTGGTCTGTTTTCGCTACAACGCGCCGAAGGCCATAGTAGCTAGTGCTCGGCTAGGGTAATAGTATATAATTTGTAATTATATGATTATTAATTAATAAAATAAAATAAAAAATAAGTTAAAAATTTGCGTTCTTAGATAAGCAGTTATAATAAATTAAAACGTTATAATTTCATCGTGTCCAGAGTTCAAAGCAATTAAATTGAATTCTAAAGTCAACGAGTTATCTAATTTGCTTACTTTGTATATAAATACATTTAAAATACAGTTTAAATTTTCAATAGATTTCCGCATCGACTCTACTTTATCGAAACGACACCAATCGTCATATTAAATGCTTTTATATAAAAAAGAACCATCTGGCCATATTTATTTTCCGATATAAATAGCAACATGACTATTTATATCGATAAATAAATATGTCAAGATCAAGACGTAGTACTCTAAAATTGTGGAACTTTTTGCCTAATCAACCCGTGTATTGTTTTTCAAAATGGCAGTTAGTAATCCGTTCAAAGATTAATTATTTACGTTTCGCTTAGGTTTCATTTTTGTCGGTTCTTTAAAATGTTTATGTTAAATGTTTATGTAATTAAGTTAAATTATTCAATCATTGTTATTTAAAATGTTTGTGATGCTTTAAGAGACTCTAAGTCTAAGTTTGCTACCAATAATTTAAATGAAAATAATTAAAAATGAGCGCATTCGTTGGCCATACCACGTTGAATACCTCAAGTATCCATGCTGTATCGTTATTTGACTCCCTTTACGTTTCACTTACGAATATAACAAAATATATTTTGGCATTTAGCACAAAAGTTTACACTACATTATTTTCGTATGGAAATTATTACAATTTGATGAACTTTATTTTTAAGTACAGTGTAATACGGACGACTTAGTTCATTGTAAGCAAAGTTCGCTATAAGCGAGGCTAACATTTTCCAAAAAAAAATTTAAAAGTTTAGGATTTTTCCATAAATTCTTCTTATTTTTAATTTTTTGATTATAATTTCGAAGCAATAATTCCATGAAGTTACGTTTCATACATTTTTAATTTTTTTTGTAAATTTTCAATTTAAAACTACCGTTTTTAAGATTTTTAGCTGAATTTTCATTTTAGAATCTCTATTTTTTATGTGTTCGTTATAAGCGTAAAAAATATGTATGAAAACTCGTAAAAGAGTCAAAATAATTATTTCGTTATATAAAAAGTTCGTTATAAACGTTGTTCGTAATAACCGTATTATTTTGTATGAAATATGTTAGTAAATGCATTGAGAACAGAAAATCGTTCGATATAAAAAAAAGTTCGTTATACCGAGCTCCACTGTATTACATAAAAAGTAAAGAAATTAAGAGAAAATCATTTAAAATGGTTGATTTATGTGCTGACTACTTAATTAGTATGCACTGACCATATTAATACCAAATGATGTCGCAATTACACAACCCTAGAAATCCTGATTTTGGACTTTTAATGTATTTACATTAATATAACCGTGGCAAGAATACATGAATTTCGTTCTACGGATTATTGTTTTAAATACATACTAGATTTTTTTATATTTACCTTCAGACAAAAAACCAATTCAACCAAATAACATATTTGAACATACAGCACACCACACAACACATTTATAGGGGCCAATAATGTGTTATTGTGTTTCACAATAAAAACATAAGCAAAACAACCAAATGACATGCGACATGATAAAAAATTATGATAAATTTTTGTTGTTATCATTGTTATTAGTAAAAAAATGTATAAAAATTATAATTTTTATGTTAAACAATAATAAATATCAGAACATTATCAAGTTTATATATGGGAGAAGGAAATTATTGGGTTTTATAAAACAACGAATTAATCACTTTTGGACTGATAAATGGCATAAAGTCAGGCAAATTGTAGATTGATATTTAATAGTAGTAATTTAGGGATTTAAATAGTTTGCAGTGTAAAAGGAATACAACCAAACTATGGTATCCAAAGTGTAAACAAAGTGAAATAAAATTTAAATGATTAAACACGTCATAATAATACATACCATTGTTATTTATAACACATACTTTTCCTCACAGCTACTTTTTTCGAAAAATAAAAACTGTTAAGAGATTTTATAAACATTAGAGTTCGTCAGAATAGTGGTATGTGGTGTTATTATTATTTTTTTAATTCAAACTTCTTTATGACAAACCATATATGACTGATCATATACACATATATATCGCACGAATACGAACACTACATGAATAGGAATACGAACACGATTACGAACACGATTACGAACATTGATTTTTTAATTTTTATTCTGTGAAGTTTTATTGGATCTATTCAAATTTACTGAATTTGATAATTTTTAAAATTTAGTAAAGTCATTATGATTGTTAAGAAAATACCCCAACCACGTGTTTGATTACTAAGAAGACAAAAATGGAGCAAAATTGATGATCAATAGTATTTTTGTTAAAGCTCTGCCCATTATGGAGGCTCTAGCTTTTCTAAAACTTCGGGTTCCGATGAGATCTTTAGCCAGATCGAAATATCAAAAATCGCAGTGTCAGCCTAGCTAACATGTTTATTTTTGTAAATATACGTTATAAATTGAAAGTAGCATACAAAAAGTCTCCATGAATATAAGAACAAAACACTAATAAAACTCTAGAAAATCTTACTTGAGCCAGAGTAAAACTAAATTTTGGTCTTCAACAGTATTTTTGGTCTTCAACATTTAGTAATGACATGATGCTTATAAGGAAAGACCCTAACCACGTGTTTGATTACTAAGAAGACAAGAATGAAGCAAATTTGATGATTTATAGGTTTTTTGTTAAAGCTCTGCCTACTATGGAGGCTCTAGATTTTCTAAAACTTCGGGTTATGATGAGATCTTTAGCCAGGACGAAATACTAGTATCATCCTAGCTAATATATTTGAATTGGTTCGTTTTCATACGGAGGTTGAAAGCTCGTTATAAATTGAAAATAACATACAAATAATCTCGATGTATATAAAAACCAAAAAAACTAAAGATGACGATTTTTAAAATTTTTTATTTTTAGTCTTTCTTTTTAATTTAGCATTTTTTGCATTTGTGTCGATTTGTTTCAATTTTAGCGTTTAATTTTAATTTACGATTTTTCACTTTTAGTAATTTGTGGCGATTTTTTTTTTTTTAAATTTAGCTTTTTTTAATTTTGCAAATTTTTTTTCATTTTAGCGATAGGTTTGAATTTAAGCGTTTTACACGAATTTTAATGTTGTTCGGTTTTGAGACCATATTATCGAATCCGAAAACGAAGTTTATAATTACTTTTTTTTTTCAACATATAGGAAAAAAATTTGAAAAAAAATCACTTAGAGCCAATGGTTGACACTGATGCATTTTCCTAGATACCAATCTATACATCAGGTGTCTCTATGGCTCCATCTAGTGTTAACTACCGACAAATTCTTCTATTTGAGGACACGTTTGACAGAAAATGTGATGCTGGTCGTAATCGTATCAACTACATGCCAGGTGTTTTCTATTAATGAAGAAATAAGTTTGGTGTTTTCGAAGCTCTTTTTATTTTCGCTCTATATTTATTATTGTTACTTCAACTTTAAGTGGGAAAGTAGTAAAGTAAATTTGTTGTCGTTATATTACACGTAAAGATTCTCTATTGACATACCAAGATTGGGCGATTTATTTTATTCAATTTAAGCGATTTATTTTACTTTGGCGATTTTTAAAATTTTAGCGAATTATTTATTTTATGGCGTTTTTCTTTAATGTTTAGCGATTTTTTTTCAATTTTGGCAATTGAGCTAAAATCGATTGACTTCCCAACGACTGAAATCAACTATTGAATTCCAAAATTTAGAAGAATAAAGGAAATTGAGCAATAATTTAAATACCATTGAATTTTTAAGTTGTTACCATTAAAATTAATTTTCTCTTCGGTTGGCACTTTATTTCGCTGTGTGTAGAACAAAAGTGGCTGATATTGTACGGCGAGTTATTGAAGAAAAATATCGGTGAGAGCCCTTTGCTCAGCAGTGCTAGATGATGCTGACAAATAAAGTACGATGGAAGGGGGAACATTCGTCACATTTTTTTATGGTGTTACTCAGCCAACATTTTTTTTTTTTGAAAAACTATTTTTTGTATAAAAATTATCACATCTTAACTTTAAGTTGTGTGTTTAAAAATTATCTTTATTCGTTATACATTTTTTCTAAATTTCCAAAATCGGCTACATCTGTGCACACTGGGGGATTTATTAAAAAAAAATTATTAAGAAAACTAGATACTATAAGCAGATCAGTAGGGCAATTCTCTAACTTTTTAACGACAAGATTCGGTAGTTAAAAAGTTATGTAGAAAATCTATTATAAGGTCAGCATAGTAAAACCATATCATAAAAAAACATTTAGTAAAAAATATTTCTTGAAATTGTTCATAAACTATCCGACAACTTGGGTGACGTCAATTACATTTCATAATCAATCACTTGTAAAATTTTTCTATATCATTAATAATTTCAGAACTACGTACATAATTTTGGGCTTAAATGCTTCCTTGAGAATTATCCAATATCTGTGTATTTTATAACAGGTCAATTACTTTTTTATGTTCAATTACATGTAATTGGGTGTAATTGAGTAATTGCCCTGCAATTAAATACCCAGATGTTGTTATTAATCCCCGTGTTTGGTATTAAACATTTTACAAAATTTCCAAGGAAGCGATTAAGCTAACAAGTGTGAGTGTAGATCTGATATTATTAATGATATAGAAATATTGCACAAGTGAACGATTGTGAAATGTAATTGACCTCGCCCAAGTCTGCATCCGACAATTCACAACAATTTTTAGAAAATTTCCAAAACAGGAATTTCTTAGAATATCGACTGCTGTGTCCATATTTTATAAAGGGTTCAGGCGCGACCAATGCGAGAAATTTATAAGACTTTTGTAAAGCAATATGTGTCTTTAGTTTTCCAATCCCAGATATGCACTTAGAAAAATTATTGTTTAAATAAAATATTTTTTAAAAAAAATTGCCGAATTCGAACAAGGCTTGGGGAGGAACTATAGAAAATCGGTGATTTTTGCCATTATTCATATATATGGTTAGTTGTCTTTCCGAAACGTGCAATAACCGTGTATGTTTATAAACAAACTTATATTCGGAGGCAAAAGAATGTTGACAAAATAGCGGTAAAAATTAAGATTTTGTGGAAATTTTCAAATTTAAACAGATGCTGTTTTTAACCAAACAAAATTTTTAAACAATTAAAAACTTATGTTACTTACTGGAAAAAATGGCCGAATTCTTTCGATTTTTTTTTTCTTTGGACCATTTACAAAAAAAATTCGACAGTTTATACTACACATTTGTTCGCTATAAATATAACGGTTCTGGTGGAAAACTTATTTTTTACATTAAATAATCGTAAATATGGATATCATTACAGTAGTTTCAGCTAAAAAAATTCAAAAAGTTTTGTTTTTTCGAATTTGTTTAAAGAAAATTACATCTGAGCCGTGCAACACAAATAACCATGTAACGAACTTTTTAAGTGCTACCAATTTTCGCTGCTGCTCTCAAAATTTTATTTTTTTTACACTTTTTAGAAATAAATTTAAAAAATTCATGTTAACAATACAAATTAATATAAACGCATCAACATCTTAAAGGGTATTTTGTATTAATAACTAAATGATACACTGAGCGAATTATATTCGCTTCAGCAGTGAATTTCTTCATAGCTTTAATGAAAATTATGAAGTTTGTAAAAAGTTAAAATTGTGACTAAAACTCTTCCATTGAAACTTTTCATACAATTTATAAAACAGGTGTCATTAAAGTCATTGTTTATGACATGTTTGTAGAATTAATGAAAATGTTCATAAACTTATGAATCATTCCGTCAATGAAGCCTTTGAAGTATTTATAAAACAGTTTCATAAAAAAACATAATTTTTACTTTTAATAAAAATTATATAAAACTTGTATAAAAGACAAAGTACTGTCTAGTTTACTCCACCTGTGTTTTTTATAAACTAAACAAAATATAAAAAAAGGAGAGAAAAACAAAAAAAAAAACGTGTATTGAATATCCAACAGAGGTGGACCTTGCACATAACAAACAAGTTTTCAATTTATTTTTCGATCAATGGTTATAATTTATAACTTCAAGCTCATATATTAGTTCTCATGTTGTGAGTAAACTAGTTTATATGAATGTTTGATGTTTGGCATGGGATTGTTACCGCTTTCAAAACGTGTTCTGATGATGGGAAACTAGAAAATTCCCGAAATAGATCTATCAACACATTCCTAAAAGGGTCAAATAATAAATTTGAAAACAGAAAACTATATAGATTATTTGTTAGGATAATATCCTAATAAAGAAATATAGAGTATGGCCTCAAACTTGAATAATTTTCATTTTCATTAAGACTTTTTAATATTAAAAAGTTTCATTGAATTAATAAACTCTTTACGAATGTCTTAAAAGTCCATTGTAACTAAGCCAATGAACCGCTTTATATGATTTTGTAAACAGTTCCATTGAAATCCAAAATTAATATGAGGCAATATTGAAATAATTCATAAAATGTGTTGAACACTTAAAAATTAAATCTTAAAACTAAATGCATGAATATTAATGAAATTATGAAATATTATAAAAAGTGTAATGTTAACCCAAATATACAGCTCTCTATTATTTATTTTAAAACCCTAACACGTATATGACGGACCACATGTGCAGTACACGTGCAAAATATGAGACAGGAAAAACGATCAATAACTGCACCAATTATGGCAAGGCACTCTTTTAAATACATTTTGACATATGCAAAATCTGGTATACAATTTTTCAGCAAATTATGTTTTCAACTAAATTATGTGTATACTTATTCAGCACTTAACTGTTTTGATCTAATGTTTTACAAATATTTACTAAAGTTTTACTAATTTATTTAGCTAAAAATATTGTGCTGATAAGCACATTATAGTGTGGACATCAATCAGATTGATAGATATACGCAGAATGAATCAGCTGTCGCGGCATGTCAAGATGTAGTAGTGACGAGGAAAATAACATTAAAAGTGCAACTCTTGTAAGACATATAAAAAAATCAATCATGGAAGATTTTTGTATCTATTTTTCATACATAAAATAAAGTGGCGGATAAAACTACTTAAATTTTGTGTTGTCGCCGGCTAGAGAAAGTAATTGTCTATTAATTCAATAAAAGACAAAATAAAATATTTAAATTTAATACAGATTAAATGTGTATTTCTAAACTTAATGTTTATAAAGATTAATAATCCAGTGTGGTATAATTACAAACAAATATAAGTTGGTAGTTGGTGAAGCGAAAGTCAAAGACACACATCTTAAGAATGTTTAATTTTTCTTATTGCGAAAAAGGGTTGTATATGTAATATTTTGTTATATATATATATATATATATATATATATATATATACAAATATCTGCGGTATTTGCGTTCCCTTAAAAAATAGCATCACTTAGACAACATATTTATATAAGTACACACAGAGAAATAAAGCGTCAACCGAATTGAAAACTGTATACTAATGGTAAGAATTTAGTTATTACAACGATATTTACATTAGATTTCCGAATATTTGGGTGTTGTAACTAAAATTCAGTTGAATTAACCGAACTTTGTTGTGAAAACTAAAATTAAGTTGTGCCAACCATCTAAAATTCGTAATAACCGAGTTTGAGTTTAAGTAACCAAATTTTAATTTGTCAAATAGCTTAATTTTTCTCTGTTTGTAGTTGAAAAAAATTTTGTTTCTTTTATATATAATTATTTATATTTCTTTATATATTACATTAATTCATGTCGTCAATGTAAGCGTATGAACATTTTTATATTTTCTAACGTATTGTAAATTATTTTTAAAATAATCACAAAAAATGTTTAATGATTTCCAGTAAATAAATTAACGAAAGTACAATTTTTCTAAAATGTTTTTGATGTTTTTTTAGTCTACTAATACTCAGCAAAAATTTTATTAATTTTTAGCAAGAGTTTTTTAATTTTTAACCCAGTAAGTGTTAGCAAACCTTTTGCTAAATCTACTAATTTTGTTGCTAATAGTCAGCTCGCTGATTTTCAGCAAACGATTTTGCTGATATTAGCAACTTTTTTTTCAAGCACCCTCCTGACAAAATTTAGCTGACTCAGCAAAATTTTTTTCTGATTTTACTAACTTTTTTTTTAAGTGTACTTTTTTTTAAAAGTACTAATGAATCTATTTTTCAACCTTTAATTGAGTTACTAAGACATTAATTTTGTATTTCATATAGCTGAAATGCTTGTGACAAGAACAATGTGTGTGGAAAAACCGCATCATATCACCTAGGGGAAATACAAAATAGGCATCTTTATCAATTGTTTTTTCTATAAATTAAATACAAAAACTTTCAAAGTATATATTATTATTTTTCTTCATTCCATAATAATGTATTCAAATATAACTACTTCTAAAAGAGAAAATAAAATCCAAGCTACAATTTTTCAACAATTTTAACCCAAATCAGAGAAACTAATTGCAAAAAAAACACTTAATTATTTACAATTCATTCTTCCATATTAAAACTTAAGCTAAACGTGTTGGTTTTGTGGTTTTAAGTGTGTTCTTTCATCTAAAAAGTAGAAATAGAAATTCTAGCACAAGGTTACAATTTTTTCTAAAGTACATAAACTCAACTTTCATAAAAAGTTTTTGTCTTCATTTTTTTCAATTTATATATTTTTTTTTTCTCTCTCTCATAACATAGAATATTTGTGATGGTTACAAAACAGTTGTGCCATTGGTTTTTATTTTATTGAAAATCTAAAATTCCCAGTCAAAAGCATGCATCCACAATAAGTAACTGAGGAACAGCGCAATTCTGCTTTATAATATATTAAAGTAACCAACAAGTACAACAGAAATATGTTGCTGGGTAGAAGAGGCAACATGTATTTAACTAAAAGTATGTTGTTTTACTTGTCAAAACAGTAGTAGGTATGTTAAGAGTTCAAGCATAGTAAGTTTCAAATGATATTAAACATATTGTCTGTCTGTGTGCTCTTTTTCTTTTATAACGATTTTCTTTTGACAAAAAAAAAAATAAATAAAATATCCCAACAAGCATTTGCTATTGAAACTGATTTAAAATCGATTTGTTAACAAATTTAATTCTCAAACTTTACCCTTGAGAACAGCTTTGATAGTTTTTATTCTCAACCCGAAAATTATAGCGATCTCTATAAAAACAAGTATATTTCGCAATTCTATACTCCCTATGGGGAATGAGGAGTCAATTGACCTAAAAGTGACTGGTTAAAAAGGACTTATCAGAGGACTAGTATAATTTTATACTGAAGTGGGTTAAGCAGTGTCAATTGTCCTAAAATTAATAATCCTCTGACCAGTAAATTGAGGACATACCACTTAACCAGAATGCTTATTAACATGAAAAAGCCAGTTGGAAAGAATTTTACAGATTGGAAGCTGTTTAGTTTTCGTTTATTTTAACCCTATTGCGACAGTCTTGTGATTTGCCCATCTTTGGTTAGTCCTGTGGCATGCCACTATGTGGTTTAAAGCAGGACAAAAGACCCCCTCCTATGACAAGCCAATGTTAAAGTTCATATTTGTTTAAATAGGGTAGGGCTTAGAAGAGGACCGGTCTCTGGCACGAAGGGACCGATCCTGTGGCACACGCACAGAATTAATTAGTTTAGAATGTTTTTTTTTTGAATTAATTGTACTTTTTTCTTCGACTTTAAATTATTTAGAAGTTTTACCTTTTCTAAAATACTTGTTACCACCCTTTTATTGCCTTCAGTCTTCGGATTCATTTCTGTAAAAACCTTAGTTAAAGATATCCATATAAAAATTGTAAATATTACCATCCATTATTCTTTTTTCTGACTTTTGTATCTCATCTTAAACACGTTGCTTGAAAGTATTAAAATCTAAAAAGATCTTAAAAAGATGCATACGTTAGAGTGTCTCTTTATCTGTCACAAAAAGTTTATCTAGTAAAATGTGGATTGACTACTTGTGGCTTAATTAAACTTAAGCAGTTAATCCGCTTACTACACTAAAATCATTACAACAAATTAGTAATATCACCAAAACATTTGCCAAACTTAGCAAAATTTTTGCTGAAGTTTTTAATTCCTTTGCTGGTATTAGCAAGTTTTCTGCAAGGATCATCCCAGAAAACATTTTGCTGACTTAACAGACTTTTTTTGAGTGTAAGTCAACTTTTAAATCTAAACGCAGCATTACTTATTACAAATTTGTTGCTCAATTTGATGCTTAGTTCTCATTTTCAAAATATAAATTTTTGGAATAAGTTGGAGAAAATCTTTAGTTAATGACAAAAATTGGATATATTTATGACCAATTTAACAATATTAATTTTTTTTTAATTCATATTTCAAATGATTATACTTATTTGCAATGGCTATAAAATTTTATTTTCAGCATGATTATTTTGCATTTGTTGCACAATCTGGTGGATTTAAAGGTGAATTTTGATAATATGGATTTTGATCCATGTTAAATATGAACTAGTGTAAGAAAAATATGTTGATTTTTTCCAAATTTTCCAACATTACGACTTTTTTTATATCGTCAATACCATTGAAAAATGGTTTCTTCAGAATATTCTAAATTGGTACAACTTTTTATTTCAAACATTGATAGTAAATTAAATAAATGAGAAGTTTTTTCAAAACTATGCGTTCATTGATATTAAGCAAAAAATGTTGTCATGGGTACTATAAATTTTGTCTGGAGCTTTTGCCGAAAAGTACAAAATGTTCACTGCAATACCCCTTTTGTATTTAGAAATTGAGGTTCTATATGGTATTTTGACTTTGAAAATAACTGTCTTCAACTAATCTGTTATAAACAATTTCAATTTCTGTAAACAAATTTTAAATTTAAAGGCACTTATTTTTTTCTAGGGATCCGAAAGATTAAGCGTCATTTGCCAAATGTATGAGCCAGTAGATGTTAAAAGTAAAGAGAGTACTCGTATCAGAATAACCTTCCGAAATGTTTTTTGACGAATTCATTCAACAAAAAAATGGCACAACAATGGTTTTGTTTGCAGTTAGTAAAATGTAAAAGTATTCGAATAGCCAAACTTAACTGTAGAAAATGTGTGTACATTACAGGATTTAAAACTTCTTTTACTAAATAAACTCCTGTATATAACAGAAAAGTTCTGAACTCAGCTATATGAAACATTTCAACATCCTTAATATCGAGAATGTCTGGAAAATTCTTTTCGCATCTGATGTTAAAAAAAAAACAATGCTGCACACAGAGAAATAAAGTGTCAACCGAATTGAAACATGTGTATTAAAGGTAAAAAGTTATAAATTCAGTTAATAAAACGACATTTCCTGAAAATTTTGGTTAGCAACTAAAATTCTGTTGAATTAACCTAACTTTGTTGTGAAAACTAATATAAAGTTTTGCAAACTGTCTTAAATTCGTAATAACCGAATTTCAGTCGTAGTAACCGAATTTCAATTTGCAAATAGCTAAATTTTTTTCTTTGTGTGCTATCTAACTCCTATACTTTTTGTGAAGATAAAGGAAATCCCTGGTTTCGGACTCTAGCCATTAATTGAGCATTGCTTTCATAACGCTTAATCAGACCACATGAATATAATCATATGGAAAACACTTAACTTTATCAATTGAAGTTTCCAATGGTCATATTTTCGACTGACTTTTAGTGATTTGGGCCACGCTTTACCCGAAAGTCTAAATTAGTTCGTTATCCTGCACTATATGTGTTATATTCCTAAAAGCGTAGTCACCTGTTTATTTTACGAAATTACAAAGGACGTTTGTTCTTGGTATCGGGGGCATCACATATAAAAGCGCGGCGAGACACGGGGTACGTAATGTTGTCATAAGTGAAACCATTTGGAATTACATTATCTAGCTCGTCCATAAATTCCACCAAACACTACAAATACTTACTATTTTATGGCTTTGAGTTTCTACTATTAGCTCCAACAAAAAAAAATGCAAGAGTTATTTATACCACATTGTACAACGCATTCTGCTAACTAATTTCAAAAACGTTATCAGCTTTGGAGATAAATTGTGCAAATACTTCGGATACGTCAGATACATCTGAATCGCTTTCTTCATATAAATCACTGTAATAATGATCTAAATCTCCATAAACATAGTCTGAAGATAGTTTAATTGTATTTTCCGTATTTGGACAGTACCCGGAAGCTGACAATGACAAGTGCCACCAATTTACTTACAATTTATTTACACTTATTTCGTATTTTTCTTGATGCACTCATTGCGATTACTTACTTTTAAAAGATTTGCAAATTTTTTATATACAACAAAAAGCCTTAATTATGCAAGTAAGAAACAAAACAATCACTACTTTTTAAAGGCGCTAAAATGTAACAAATAACCCGCACAGAACGAAATAGTTTTTTTTTGATTTTTTATTTTAACGTTTTTTAGAACAAAACTTTCAAAGATTTTGGGTTATATTTTCTTTTTATTTTTATAAAGTTAAATTAGAGAAACATTTGGAAAATAAAAAAATTCTCAATTTATTCTCAAATGTTAGTACTAAGCAATTCGAATATCGATATGTATTGTATTAAAAACTGGCGTGATCAATACAGTGGATATTGTATATATATATTCCTTTATTGTAAAAGAGTTTTCTAGCCTAATTATTAAATTATTTTCGAAGAGTTTTCAAATATTGTTCAAAGGGTCTTCTTTACTATTAGAGAGTAACTTGGTAAAAAACATTTGTTATCAATAAAAAACTCAATATTTCTCTACGGCTAGAACTGACTGCAACATACAACGATTCTAGACTTGAGAAATATTGAGACTTCCAAATTGAAAAAGATTTTAAAATCATTTAAATAATGTAATAGAAATGCGTTCTAAAATGTTTTAATATTAAAAATCGATATTTTATAATTTTCAACTTTCGACTCGACTTTTCGTTTTTATGCACAATTAAATTCGACCTCTACATTTGTGAAACTTATTAATAAGTATCACAATTTGAAATCTCTCATATTTTTAAAAGACCTATAAATGTTCTAAACAATTTTAGTAAAATTTTGTAATTTGGTTAATTGTTAGGACTTTTTAAGGCTGCGTTAAGAGATGCTCATTTAGTACCCACAATCCCAAAAACTACGATAATAGTAACATATTTCACTCTTCTACACACAAAGAAATAAAAATCCATTTCAATTACGAAAACCACCGATTCAATAACTTCAATTGTTGAAATTCCACCAACAACGAAAACTGCTAATTCAATTATAAATTGATAGCTCTTTATTTGAAATATTTTTAAATTAAATAATAACTCAGTTGATTAGAAAGTGATTAATATCGTATACCTTCCCAAAAACCAAAAAAAAAAAATTTTGTTGCTATACCAATATTTTTTTGTTGCCTTACCAATGTTTTTCAACAGCTTGAATGTTATAACATAGAATTTAAACCGGCATGAAATTCTCATTTAGTTAACAGATCTTTTGTACTTATGTGAACAATTTCACACAGAAATTTGTTTTTTTCTTTCTATTGAAAAGTAGTGGTCATGGCAAATTTTTTTTGGATTTCTTCTTTGCAGAAATTAGCCCTTGTGTTGAAATCAGAGTATTTTTCTATTTGTTAAAATAATTTTTAATTTATTTTTTGCATTTTCTTAAATTTGTATTAAACGAAATTAAACTTTTAAGTTTACATTATCAATTTAATGATAATGTTTTAAATAAGTTGTACAAACTATGTATGTATGTTGTGAGAAAGCGTGTTTGGGAAATAATATGCAGCGAAATCTCTTTGACACTTATCGGGATTACTCGGTAATCCAGACATAATAATGTGTACCATATACTTATATTATCCGTACTGATTGAAACTTTTTAATTCGAGTCAATTGTATATTGTGTCTATTTTATTTAAATTATTTAAGTATTTACTAACTCGATTTAATCTGTGCTAGCATGAATCCATCTCCCGATGGGTTCTCTCTGAAACTCGGATATGCGATAGAGGAGAAAGAAGTGGGATAAAAATTACCGCATTTTTCGTATTTATTTTTTTTATTTTTTTGTATGGTTTCAATGAAATTTTATACAATTGGGTAACCAACCGAAAGAGTTTTTGAGGACACATTAAAGAATTTTTGTTATTAAGAAACTTGTGTTTTAAGTTACATTAAAAGTGGAGTTTAATTAAGGAATTAAGGAGGTTTAAACAATTTGTATATTAATGTCTATTTAGATTAATCGAGGGGTATCAGAATTTTTCCCGATATCCGTTTATTTTCATTATTATTTTTTATTATAAATATTTAAAATAAATGAAAACCTTACTCTGCGTACAAGTTATTCAGAATTTCGTTAATTTCAGATATGTTTCCAAACAAAAATAAATAATTATTACCCCACATTTTAACCCTTAAACGTTAAATTGGGCCGTTCCAAAAATTTGCGTGTCCCCTATTTTTATCTAATTAATCACATATACTAGTTTGGCGCAAAACGAGTTTATTAAATTCAACTTTCAGAGCTGTGTAAAGCACTTTTGAAACTAGCACATTGTTTTAGGCTTTAAGGTGCTAAATTTCTGATTCCTATTTTTATTTACGTATTTAATTCAACATTTCTCTTTTTAAGTAAATTTCTTTGATATCACACGGACTTTAAATGTTTATATTCTTCAAACAATTATTCCTTTTTAAAATTCGTTAATACTCTCTTTTTCATATTTCAGGAATTAACTAATTAAATACCGCTTTAAATTATCCAGATATTCTGGAAGCTACATTCGTATAAAAAATATATTGCTGTATTGATCTCATATACTATGTGAAATTTTTTGTTTTTGAAAAACACATTAACAGATTTCTGTGGGAACATTTTTTTAGTAAATGTTATTTTATTTAAATTCATGTATTATTTCTAGAAACACATTTCTTAAGAAAGGAAAGTTGCGAAAAGGGAATTAATGACTCATATCATATTTTGCCAACGCAGCGATAATATGTTTCTGTTTTAATTACACTTTATAATTAATAGAAGATAGTATAATAGAAAGAAAATAAAAACAAAGTAAAATTTAATAAAATAAACACAAAAGAAAAAAATATTGGAGGATAATTTGAGAAATAACATAGTTCTCAACTCTTTATTAACAATATTTTTTTTTTTACTATATTACTAATATATTTAACTACTAAATGTTCTGGTTAGAGAAAGACTTGAAATAGATTTGAATTTATTGTTTTATTATCGTTATTGACTCTAAAAGCATTGGAAAAATTCGCATGATATCTAGCAGCCGTTTTTATGGAGAATGCTATGATTTTCAACTTGTGAATAAAAAACTCAAAGTTATTCTCAAAGGTAATGTTTGAAAACCAAACTAGTTTTCAAATCTCTATAGATTCAGTTTCAATAGTAAATGTTTCTTGGTATATTTGTTGGGAATGAATTAAAATAAAAACGTAGTTTAATGCGTGCTAACAAATAAAATAGTTTGGACGTATGAGTTATATTATTTACTTATGCGTTTATAGACACAGCGAATATTTATTTGAAAAATGGTATTTTAATAGTATTTCTAGATATTTCAAAATTAAACCATTAAAAAAGCGAAATAAAATCAGTTACACAAGAAGACACATGTCGTTAATCGACGTTTTAAAATTTTAAATTTGGTGGTTTCCGCGGCTGTTAATGAAACTTGGATATGTTGCAAAAGACAAAAAAAAATAAAATTTAGACAAGTATATTTTTAAGTGCGCAATATTAAGTTAAGCGGTTAAAAACGAGGGTAAAAACTGTTATTTATCTGCACGAAGAATGGGTATCAAATGAAAGGTATTTTAAGGGCGCATATCCAAAAAAAAAATTACTTCGAATACTACATTTGTATGAGAAGTTGTTGTTGGGTTGAGGTTTTTTGACTTCACATTTTAATATATTTAAACGCAAAATATATTTTAATGATTTTTTCAAACATTAAAGTAGAGATTTAAATTTAAACCACAAATGAAAGCATTTAATAGTAAATGTATAAATCCCGTTTTAGACAATTTTTTTAGGTTTTTTGGGAATTGTGGGATTTCTTTTAGTCCTATATACATTTTGTTCAGCTTTTTGAAAACAACAGTAATGTACAGCTTAGTATTTAGTTTGGTTCTGTGGCATTATAACGGCAGTTGAATGCCACGCCTATCGATTCCATTAGTGGCATGTATTTTCTAATATGAAAGAGTTTATTTCAGGATTTTATTTTAGCATTTTTTAATTTTAGTTCTTGATATTTCAAAATCAAACCGGTAAAATACCAAAATAAGACCGGTTACATGCCCTTAAAGAAATCGCTTTTTTTAAATTGTCCTTTCGGTATTTATGTGATTGTGGGAGTCAAATGCGTTATTATGAAAAGTTAAGGTGGGGAAATGAGAAAATGCTAAATAAAGACTGAACAAAAACTTTATTTTGCAGATTTTAATAACATTGTAAGATTGGTTTTCTTTTATTTTTTTAAAGTTTTAGTCAATTGGTTAGATTTTTCGGTATGCTCATAAAATAATGCGTTTGTGTAGACGGTTTTCACATCACATCTCTTCTCTTCTTTGTTTTAATTTATTGTTTGTGTTTATGTAATATTTCACAGTATAAAATTAGATAAACATTACGTTTTTTGTTCTAATACTTTGTGTATATGGTGGACATCGACCCCACGAGAACCGCACGCACCAATATTTGAACACACCAATATTTTAACTTTAAATTGTTTATTAAAGAAACCAAAAAATTATAAAAATATACGCTTTTTTAACAGATTAATAGTGTATTAAAATCCATTTCATATCAGTAAAATTTAATTGTTTTCGGACAAAAACGTTAAACAAAAATGTTAGCAATACAAAAACATGAAATTAGAAAATCGGAAACGTTGTGACAAATTTTATTGAGAAAAATGCAAAAAAAAAATTCCAAATCGGTCAAGAATTGAGGAAATGCTATTCGCTCAAAAAAGAGCTATTAGAAACACTGTACGTATGAGTGATGTAAAAATATTTGTGTGCAATAAATAACACTCATACGACTAGTAGGTAATTCAAAGAATTGTTTAACATTTGTAAGAAGGCATGTTCAATTGTCGACAAAACAAAAAAATTGTTTCCTTTTTTTTAAAAATACTATTGTTTTAGAAACAATATGGATAATAGGGCGATTATAAACAATGTTCATATCTCTTAACCATGCATATTTTAGTGATGATTATGGAGGAAATATCAAACAAGAATTTGCCGATTTTTATGGTTATCAATATCATGTGGTTTCGGTTATTCTGCGGTTTTATGCAACATTGAAATAATTAGATATTATTAAATGTAAAATAATACGGCATGACATCAAAAACTTAATAAGGTCCTGACCATCAATACTATATAATTCGGACATGCTGATTAGAATGGTGTACTTTATTTTTTGACGCATCTTCCGCCTGTTTTTTAAATCCACGTTTTGCATCGGAATTTTCCTAAAAAGTAGTTTGTATAAAATAATTACAGTCGAAGATGCATTTAGCATTCTGTATTTTATACAAGTAATTCCACGCATAGACATTCATCAGTTTAAAACTAAAAGGTCAAGATACATGAAATCCATTATTTAGATTCCTAAATACACTGGAAGGTTATTGCCCCTGACTCGCTCATGGGGTTTCGTTCAAATTTATATTTTTTTTTTTTTATTTTGATTTGACCAATTTAATTCTTTAGAATATTTGTCAATTTAAAGTAAATGTGTTTGGTTATTTTATGACGATCTGTGATTATTCTATTCATATTGCTGATGTCATATTTTTTTAATTGCATATTCTCGTTTAATCTTGATCTTACTGCAATGGTTTTTATATTCGACAAGTTTTTTTATTACCTAGAACCGTTACTTCTTACGTGCTATACAAATAAGAATTTTTTATTCTTTGCTTATTTGGTATTGTTATTAAAGTCAGTTTGTGAGGGAAAAATTATTATTTTTTATAAGAACTAAAACGCACAATTTTTCTTCACACAAATTAAACAACATTTGTGGTTCTTATTATGGAAACATTTTGATGTTGATAAGTCAGCTACACTTATTATTTATTTTAGATGCAAACATAAATTTGTATCTGTTTTAGTTTTTGTAGTTCCCACCTACCAAAACACAAAAAAACAAAGCAAATTTTTGTTGGAAACGCATCATATTCCAAATCATTTTTTATAAAATAACAAATTTTTAATGTACACACAAAAAAAATTTACCTATTTACCAACTACAATTCGGTGGCTACGACTCAAATTCAGTTATTACTAATTTCAGACAGTTGGCACAACTTTATATGATTTTCACAACAATGTTCGGTTAATTCAACAAAATTTTATTTGCAACACCCAAAATTTTCAGAAATCTAATGTTAATATCGTTGTACTTACTGAATTTGTAAGTTGTTACCATTAGTAAATATACACTTTTCAATACGGTTGGCACTTTATTTCTCAGTGTGTATAAAATGCTTTCAAGTTCTACGGCTTTATAGGAAAATTTCTTATGCCCAGTTTTTAACTTGGTATTTAACTATGCAATTAGTTAATTGCCATTTAAATTTAAGTTGTATTTAAATACAGTTTCAGTTTTTCAGTCTTAAATGATATGACATAAGTATGGTAGCATCATGAAATGTCAAAAAATTAATGACAAAAGCTTTTTAAAGAATAGAAAAAACATAATATAGAATATAGAAATAAAATATATATAATTAAATTAATAAAATAAAAATTAAGAGAAGTGAAAATTTCAGTGCGACCGAAGTTGAATTTTTATTGGCTGCTGTAATTTAATTTATTTTTTATTGTTTGTTTTACCACGCGAAAAAAAGCAAACTGTCATAATGTTATATTTTTACAATTTAAATAGACTTTAAATGACCAGGATTGGTCATTTAAATGTGATTTAAATTTGAAGTTAAAACCTGAGGTTTGTATTTAAATAGAACTTAAAGTCCAAATTGCATTTATATACGAAGTGAGAAACTGGGCATTAGCGTACTGAAGTTTTTTTTAATGTCTAGAAATTTAAATCGTTACTTAAAAACGAATCTGAGAATTTTTCTTTCAAAAACATTTATTTTTCTCCATTTTTTTTTTACCTTATCCATTATTTTCATACAAAAAATGTTGTTTTTTGTGCAATTTGTAATTTTTATATTTTGGACTGGTTTGAACACAGATTAATACTATGAGAAAAATACTATTGGCAAAAAAAAAAACAGGATTTATTTAAGTTACTTTGATGCAAATTTCTCCATTTACATCAAAAATGCATTTGTTATACAGATGAACCACTTTATTGTTTATAAAGAGTAGCTAAGAGTATATAAGAGTTTATAAGAGTATAAGTTTTAAACTGTTTAAAAACCTGTTCAAAATATAAAAGTTACAAATAATACAAACAAATTTAATTTTTTATATGAAAATAACTTTTAGATTTTTTTTTTGAAAATTAAAACCGTAAAATTATCGCGAAAAATAAATTGAAAGACTGAATATATGGAAGTGCTATGGGCTCCATCGAGTGTGTAAAAAAAGTTAATCAATATTGAAGACTATCGGTCAATTCCATTTGAGATGTATCAAGGCTCTCATGGTCTATATCATTTTTGTTAGTAAATAAAAAGGCAAAAATATTTTAAAAATTTATTTCGAAACGATGTATTATTTAAAACTATTAGATAGGCTCCATCAAATAAATCGAACTGGATCAACAAAACCATTTTCAAATTCGATTTGAACAATAATCTTATTAGATTATTGAAAATGAAAGTTGGGTACAACAATCGAATTGCAAATTGAGTTTGGCTATTTTTTTTTTTTTTTTTTGTTTGTTTTGATCGAGAACAAGAAAAGGCTGGATTACCATTAAAAGGGAAATATTTATTGAGCTCTTTTAACAAACCGCAAGTAAGAGCTATTCAACTTTAACAAAGAAAACGAAAAATATAAAAATTCAATTAGATACAGTATCTTAATGGTAAAGAACATGTATTCATACACCTAGAAGAAAAGTTAATTTCTTACACGGTAATCAGATAGTCAATCAAACTGTTTTTCACCATCTTCACATATTCATGAATTAATAAAAAAATCAAAGTAAATAAAATCGCACACCTAGTTCAAAAGTGACTCATTTCAAAATTTTATTTTTTCGGGTTTATATGCTTAAACTATGCACAATACATTTGTTTATCTATAAAAAAAAATATCAGTGTATTTTGTTGTTGTTAACTGTTGTTAAAAAACAGTTATATCTTTCTTTCTGTTTCAATTGGTATAAAGTTGAAAATATTTTTTTTTTCGATTTCTGAAAAATTAAAAAATTTTAGTTAAGTCAGTTCAAAAGGTGTGCGAAATATAATTAAATTATTACATGGTTAAAATAAAAATAACCCATAATTAATTTCCGGGAAAGAGGGGGATTTTCCATTACAATTATGAAACCTTCTTAAAAAGAAGTCCTTAACATTAACTTTATTAAACCAATGAAGCATTTCATTAACATTCTGGAAAATTGCCGGTTATTTATTTAACAAAAGTATCATTTGTTCAGCATTGATTAAGAGAAAATGTTTATTAATTTTCGTCTAATAAATTTCTCTTTGTGTACAAAATATTGCCGCTAATCAATTAGTTTGTTTAAACTTTTTATTCAAAATTTAAGTTTCATTTATAATGAGATGATTTGAAGGGTTGAAACATTAAAAAAAAAGAAAAAGTTGAACAAGTCTCGTTTTGTTGTTTTACTTCGTGAGAACAAGTTTGATTGATATTTTTTTTTTTTTAAGACTCCTAATTATTTTAAAAACAATATTGAGCTTTTGGTAAGAAAGCAAATCGAACCAACACCAATTAAAGCCAATCTGCGTAATCGAGAATCCACTAAGTTTCGCTATAGAATACCCAATTAAAATTTGAAAAATAGTTTAATTTTCGCGACCCGGTGTAATATTTAAAAAATTTAGAGTGCAACATTTTGCAACAGTAGGAGAACCCCAGTGTTATATATAAGCTGTGAGCTTGATAATTATTTCTAGCGACATGCTTTGCTCTTCAATTATGTCTACGTTAAGAAATTATATTTAAGTGAATATAAGTCTTACAAACTGCAGAAAGGGTTTTATAAATTAATTTATAAATTGAATCCAAATATATAACATATTGACTTAATTTTAATCTTAGCCGCTCCTAAAGATTGAGAAATTGTAAGAGGTAGAACATCGGGAGCGTTTTATGAATCCATATTTAATACAGGTTTTTTGTTGTTTTCATTTTTGTTGCGAGTTAATTTCTCAGTTGCTACAATAGCTAGTCTTACGGTTACATAAAGCATTTTTTCCATTATCTTCTACCGGACTCCATAAAAATCTGTAGTGGTGAGATGGGTACCGCCTACGATTGATCACTCGAAGCTATTAAAGGGGTTAGTAAATTCTCGTTCGAATATTGCCGCTTGATGTCTAGTGACTCGATCTATAGTATTCATGCTTGTGAGATTTGTATTGATTGTGATATAAATTCCAGTTGCCCGTTAGTAGGTGTTGACCATCGAACGGGTGCACCACATTTCAGTATCCTAGTTTAAATAAAATAATTGCTTTATAAATCTGTAGATCGTATAGGCATCTCGAAAAAGGGGTTTAATGTTATGGAAAACCATTTAAATGTTCCTGAATTATACGTGAACACAAAAACGATGCCGAAACAATAAACGAACTTTTTTTTAAACGTAAGAATTAATTTTAAATCTTCAATTTACAAATTTGGTCAACATTTTTGAACAAACTACCCCCCAACTGCCCCAAATTTGGATGAATTGGGTAAATGTTTTTTACATTAAGTTTTTGTCGTTCATAGTGTTTTAAAAAAGTAAAATTCACTTTATGCTTGTGTTAGAAAAATTTACAGCGTTTTCCGTTTTGTTGCAATTTCATTTCGCAAACGTTATATGAGTATAGAACAAATTTTGTGTGTTGGAACTGTAACATAATGCTCCTAACCTATCATAACATGTTGCTCTTTTTCTGCATGTTAAATTACATTTATGGACGTGATCTAAGTTCCCACTAATTATATACGCTTAAAACTACAGTTCCACATTTAAAACTTCATCCAAGGTCATGCGCACCAAATATTTAGGTTATTTTAACTTTAAACCACATTTCCACAAAACTCAATAATAACGGCAAGGATAAAAAATTAAATTGGAAGCAATTTTCCATTACAGGCGTTTTATAATGTGGTTGGGGTGTATTATACCCCAGTTTGAGGACGGTAGGTAAAACTACTTACATTGAGATTCAATTTGCATTAAATATCCTCTTCCTTCCATTTTAAAATTTTGTGATATTTGTATTATAAATTTGTTTTGATACGGATTTAAATACCCGTGCTTAAACTTTCTACTTTGAAAGCTGGGCACACTTCAAGTGTTGCCACACATTTTTTTATTATTATATTTTTTGGATTACTTGGCGTATTGTTAAAATTAAAATTATTAAAATTATGATTAACAAAACTAATATGGGCTATATATAGTTTTATCTAATTTAGTATGAACATTTTTTTCATATACGATTTTTTCAATGTAAGAGATATCACAGCCATATAAGTAGATTTCGTTCTGCCTAATAAAATAAGATAAAAGCTCCAAGAGCTTTTTCCTCTAGAGAAGATCGACTTCGGCTCGATGGCAACCACACTATAATCAAAGAGGGGTTACTATGGCATTTATTTTAAGAATCATTGCTCCTTTACATCTAGCCATCATACAATTTAATAGTTTAAACAAGCAATATTCATTAGCACTTTTGTTTTGGTCCGAACGAAAAAACGCTTTGATAAAATAACTTTTTTCTAACTAATACACTCCGTCTCATAACTATAGCACACTTTAAAATCTTTTTAACTGCTTATAAAAATTAATTAAAACACCCTGTATAAAAAACTAAATTTATAAAAAGCTTTCTTACTCTCTTTTACTTCTTCTCACATATTTTTTTTTTAAATTTTGCTTTTTGAAAAGAACCGTTAAATATTCCAAAAGTCATTGCATATTAGATACAATTTTTTTCGCTTCATAACTATAGCCCACTTTAGTAAACACACTAAAAAAACACACTGTTAATATTCCCACTCCAAAACCAAGATATTATTGCTTTCAATCCATTGCTTTGTTTCTCTGCTTGAGTGTATTGAAAGGTTTACTTTGTTAAAATATGTAATTTTTTTCAACATTCTGGTTTAAAAATGGAAGCTGTCTACACTGGAGCACCTTGGTGTAATCGCTGCTTTTCATTTTTGATGAAACAAACTACAGTTCCAACACACCATACACCGAAAACGCACCCCATACCATCAACGAATCTCCACCAAAATTTCTCTGAGAAAAATATTGTGGTTCTTTCCGTCAATCAGTCAATCAAATGAGCCCAATTTGTTTGCTTAGCGAAATTAAGCTGGGCAGTTTTATGACGCTGAAGTAACCTGGGTGCTGTTTTCAATTTTTGTCGACAGATGTTCGGTGCATCATTTAAAAGTCTCCATACCGTCGATTTAGAAATTTTTGTTGTGACTGCAGCAGCAAGTTTTCTGCAACTTAGTGCAGAGTCGCGACTCAAAAATTTTTTGTTTGGAACACCACGTTTTTTAATGTCGTATTCTTCCGGATTTGAGAGAAAATTGGAAATAACTTTCCGGCTTCTGCAAATTTTCTTTGATATATCGCTAACTTTTAGGCGTGCTTCATTAAATCCAAGAATTTTACCTTTTTCTATATCTGACAACTTCTTACCTCGTGGCATTTCACTTTTATAATTTTTTTTTTTAAATTATTACAAAAAAAGTTTTATTAATTCACTTGTTTTCACTTTAACGTAAGTTTTTTATATGTGTGCTATAGTTCTGAAACGAAAAAAATAGTCTCGAATATGCAATGACTTTTTAAATATTGAATGGTTCTTTTCAAAAAGTAAAATTTACAAAAAAAATATGTGAGAAGAAGTAGAACAGAGTAAGAAAGCTTTTTATAAATTTAGTTTTTTTATACAGGGTGTTTAATTAATTTTTATAAGCAGTTAAAAAAAGCTTTTAAAGTGTGCTATAGTTATGAGACGGAGTGTATAACCACTTTTAAATCACTCTTTCCACTGTGTGAACATTTGATTAACTCGATTAATTATTTAGCGATACAGTTCGCGAGAACCCCCCCAAAAAATTTAAAAAAAAACGGTTAACAACGAGTTTAATATTTAGCTTTGGGAATCAAATATTTACCACAAATATTAATACTGGGCTTAGACTTCAACAGAAAGTTATAAGATTTATTGCGTTTGCAAATTCTTGTATATAAAAACAGCACAGTATATAAAAACAGCACAAACAGTAATTTTTTGATGTCATGCCGTGTTATTTTACATTTATAAATAACTAATTATTTTAATGTTATAAAAACTGCAAAATAACCTAAACCACAAGACGAATGATATTTTAAAAGCGGGTGACTGACCATAAAAATCGTCAAATTCTTGTTTGATATTTTCTTCATAATCATTCCTAAAATACGCATCGTTATGAAATATGATCATTGTTTATTCATACCGCGTTGTTTTACATATACTAATATCTAATTATTTTAATGCTGCACAAAACTGCAAAATAACCGAAACCACTAGACGAAGGATAACCATAAAAATCGTCAAATTCGTGTTTGATAATTTCTCCATAATCATCCCTAAAATATGCATCGTTAAGAAATATGACCATTTTTTGGTAATGGGGAGGCCCTTTAATCCATATGCTTTTAAAACAATAGTAAAATAAGAGTAAAATAATTATTTGTTTTATCTAAAATTGAACATTCCTTCTTGAAAAAGTTAAACAATTCTTTAAATTACCTACTAGGCGTATGAGTGATATTTATTGCATTCAAATATTTTCACATCACTCATACGTGCAGTATTTCCAGAAGCACTTTTTTGAGCGAATTAAATTTCCTCAATTCTTGACCGATTTCAAAAATTCTTTTATTGCATTTTTCACAATAAAATTTGCCACAAACCTGTCATTTCCGTTTTTTTAGTATCATGTTTTTTGTTTTTGTAACATTTTTGACAAACTTTTTTGTTCGAAAACAATGAAGTTTTTGGGAATTTACTGATATGGATGGCATTTTAGTACTCTATTAATCTATTAAACAACGTATATTTTTAATTTTTTAATTTCTTTAATAAACAACTCATAGTCCAAATATTGGAGTGTTCAAATATTGGTGTGTGCCGATGTCGTAGGTTCGATGCCCACCAAATTTTAAAAAAACTACAGCAGATACACAAAGTATTATAACAAAAAACATAAAACTTTTTCTGATTTTCATACTGTTAAATATTAACTAAACACAAACAATAAATTTAACAAAAGAGAAGTGATGTGGATTCCGTCTACGCAAATGCATGATTTTATGAACAAACAAAAAACTCTAACCAATTCACTAAAACTTGAAAAATTAAAAAAAAACACAAAAAACTTTGAAATGATTCTAAATTAGCAGCAACATTTACAGCAAATTTAATAATAATAATAGTATATGTCCCAATGAAAAAAGCTTCTATATATTCACATACAACATGATATCATCGTATATGCTTATATGTGTGGTAATATATTATATTTTTTTTTTTTATTTTTTTATTAATTAATAATCATATAATTACAAATTATATACGATTACCCTAACCGAGCACTAGCTAATATGGCCTTCGGCGCCTTGTAGCGAAAACAGAACAGTGCCTCTGGTGGGAATCGAAACCACGTCCCCCGCACTGATAAGCCAGCACGCTACCAACTAGCCTACCGGGGCACACAAGGTAATATATGAAATACGATATCTTGTACTTAGTTTATGAAATTTTGTGATGTGGCATAATATATTATCATATATCATTGTATTGGATGATATATATTAGCACATCTTACATATTTGGTCATATGAAATAGACATATATATATATATATACATATATAACCACATATTCTGCCATATATGATCATATGTAACTGTATGTGCTACAATTAATCAAAATTAATTCTATCGTTTTTTATACAAAATTATATATGGCAAAACATATGATTATATATAATAAAATTTAATGAAAAATTATATCGTATTAGAATAGTACGGTTTTCAATTTCAATTTCAATTTATTTATTCAGCCTATGGATACATAAATCCTTACAGATAATTTATATAATATCTTAATATTAACATTATTTATTTAAATACCTAAATCCATCATTATGCAATATAATTGTTTTTTAAAGCTAGTTTTTTATGTCCAAAACTCAATTTGTTGCTTTAAAGTAATTAGCTGTTTATTATTAGTCTCATTCATTTGAATAAAAGTACGGGTTAAAATGCTATTAAGCCCATAATTGGTAAGATGTAGTGGTACAACAAAAATAGAATTAAACCTTAATCTTCTTAGTGGAACATGAAAATTAATACGGGAAAGCAACTCAGAACAATCAATACCACCACTTATAATATCAAAAACGAATAAAGCAGACTGCAGTAACCTACGAAATTCAAGGGTTTCTAAACCTATTAGTAGACCTCTAGATATATAAGAGGGTATAGGATCAGTAAACCTAAGCGACGAGGTTGTAAATTTGACAAATTTCCTTTGCACATTTTCAATACGAGCGATATGAGTACCACAATGAGGAGCCCATATTATGGCAGCATACTCCAGTTTTGATCTGACAAAGGCAGTATAAATTAGCTTTAATGTAGTTGGATCGGAAAAGTCAGCACAATTTCTTTTTAGGAAAGCTAACATAGAGTAGGCTTTTGGAGAAATATAGTCCACAGGAAGCCCAAACGACAACTTTGAGTCAAAAAGAATACCCAGATCAAGAGTTGAATCCACAGATTCCAAATTATAATCACCAATATAAAAAGTAGCATGAATCGGATTTAATGACCTAAAAAACGACATATGGAGGCATTTACTAAGATTTAAATAAAGCCTATTTAAATTGCACCATACAAGAAGATTATTTAAATCCGCTTGTAAATCAAAAACATTAAGAAATGTGGAAATTTTATAAAATACTTTTAAATCATCGGCATATAAAAGAAATTTAGTTTTATTAAAACACGACGAAATGTTATTAATAAATAAATTAAGTACGCACACAAACCATCAGCGTCTGCTTTATAACTATTATTGATCTGAAAAATTGAGTTTAAAAACCTCATCCTCCGAGATAACCATATAACCAATATCTAGCACAGACAAATAACTAGATAAGTTAAAATGACTACCATTTGAAGGCTCAAAATTGGATTTAAAGTAGTCTGCAAACATATTTACAGACTCATCACACGATCGAGAAACTCTATCAGCATATTTAACAGTAGAGGGTGTATCAGATACTTGTTTCTTAGACTTTATAAAAGTCCAAAAAGATTTTGGATTACTTTTAATCTCATCCTCCTTTTGAAGAAGATATTGTCTATACAGAAACTTATTTAAACAATTAAACTCACGTTGATAATGAATAAATTTAGTGTGAGAATCCGCTGATACAGACTCCCTAAACCGTTTATCAAATTTATTACGAATATTTTTAAGTTTTTTGAGACCACTACCACGGCAACTTGTAAGGCTTTGGCCTTTTAAGCGGAATATTTTCCCTGCAAATATTGAAGGTTTTATCCAAAAACTCAGAATAACAATTTGATGCTACATGCCCGGAAAAAATTCTCAAGCCAATTAATTTGATTAAAAATTGAGTTTAGTGCATCAAAATTATAATAATTAAAATTAAAATTTAAACAATGTAAAGATTCATGGCATTTAAAAAAGTTATATGAATCAATTTCAACAACTAAAGGCATATGATGAATATCAGAACGTGATATTGGCAGTAAACACTCGTATAAATTAAATTTACAATCATGAGGAACAAAAATTAGATCTAAAAATCGGTTTAATTGATTAGCAATATGATTAATTTGAATTAAATTTAAACTGAACAAGCTATCAATAACCTCAATTTCATGAAATTTATTAACATTTGAAGGTAATAAAAAAGCATTATCATATAGTTGAGACCAAAAAACATCGGGGAGGTTAAAATCACCCATTACACAAAACGAGAGTTTACTGTCAAGTTCTCATTTACTGTTAAAATATTAGAAACATTTTTAGAATATAATGAATCCGGACTACTCGGCGGAATGTAAGAGACACATAAATATAATGTAATATTAAAGCCAGATATTGATACAATAAGTTGATCAAGCAAACCTTTATCGTCATCAATATCAATTAAAGAAGACTTATAATGACTTTTTACAGCAACTAAAACACCACCACCCTTTAAAAGTCCAGTACGCTCAGCAATTCTATCTTTACGATATATATTATACAGCTTAGTATCGAAATATTCACCATCACAGAAATCTGCATTCAACCAAGTTTCAACCAAGACTATGACATCATATTGACATTGAGAAGAAAAATCATATTAAATTTTAGATTTTGTACGCATACCAGATAAATTCTGATAATAAACTTGAAATCCAGACTTAACAGAGTCTATGATTCCACTGCTGGGGCTGGTTTTCTTCGAACATTTACAAAAGGACGAACCTTAATATTTGCTGGCCAAAGATCAGGCTTTAATAGTTCATTATACAATCTGGGAGATACACCAAGCTTAAAGTTGACTCATTTTAATACATTTAGATCAATATCTTTTTTGACCAATAAATAGCAATCAATAAGTTCTTTATTGATACCAGCGTTTTTTTTCAAACATAGCATTTAATTTGATTAGTTGTTACTGTTGGCTTGAATGATGAAAGATGCACCCATTTCTTTTGGACAACAACATCTAGATCTTCTGATGAGTTTACCCCCATTACCACAGGCCCCTTTCTTCGTCTACGCCTCTGTACATCAACCCAATCATATGTTGTATGTGATTGTTGTGTGTCGTCATTAAGCATATTGGCATTATTCATTTGTAAATCATACTCAGTAGGTAATAAAGAAACAGACGAATCAGCAGACAAAAAAGGGTTGACTGCTAGTGCTGCACGCGCACTTGTAGTAGGCTCAGCAACAACAACACTAGTGGCACCAATTGCAATAGTATTATGCATATCAATGTTGTTTCTTACTATTTGTTGATTTTTGCTTTATTTTGATGTTTAGCTTTTTGTTGATTTTTTGGCGGTTTTAAATTTTGTTTATTTTTTGTGAGGTCACGTAGTTCAATATTAAAAGAGTTCTTTATTAATTCTTTAAGCTCTCTTACTTCATTTGACAAAGAAGAGATATGTAAAAGTAAACTGGATGAAACATGCAAACAAACATTGCAATTATAGACAACGTTTTTATTTTTAATAAATTCTTCACTAATTTTTCATTTAAATTAGCACAAATTAAATGATATCTAGCTCTGCAAACATGGCAGACAATTAAGTGCCTCTGGTGGGAATCGAACCCACGACCCCCGCACTGATAAGCCAGCACGCTACCAACTAGCCTACCGGGGCGCACTTTAATTATTTAATAAAGTCATTCATTTCAAAGGCAGAAAAACTTTTCATAATTTATAAACATATATTAACTTTGAAAATTAATTAAAACCATTACAGGTTTTAAGATGAGAGCGTTGTAAACGGCTTATTTAGATAAATCCCTATGGGGAATGAGGAGTCATTTGTCCTAAAAGTGACTGGTTAAAGAAGGACTTATCACAGGACTGGTATAATTTAATACTGAAGTGGGTTAAGCAGTGTCAATTGTTCTAAACTTACCAATACTGTGACTGGTAAAGGCAGCACATACCACTTAACCAGAATGATTATTACAAGAAAAAGCCAGTTGACCAGAATTTTTACCATTGGAAGCTGTTTTAGTTTTCGTTTATTTTATACGACATGGCCCTTTTGCGACAGCCTTGTGGTATTTGCATCTTTGGTTAGTCCTGTGGCATGCCACTATGTGGTTTAAAGCAGGACAAATGACCCCCTCCTATGACAAGCCTATGCTAAAGTTGCCAGTTGTTTACATAGGGTAGGGTTTAGCAGAGGACTGGTCTCTGGTACGAAGGGCCGATCCTGTGGCACACGCAGAACCGGTCCCATTCCCTATAGGGATGAAACACCCAACACTTACAACATGCAAAATAGATTCAAACTTTTCAATTTGATAAATTAAATAGTTGTTTTTAACCAAAATATTAGTTTTGAAGAATCTGAAATTGCTGAAGTACTAAATATAGAGATTTATCCTTTATAAAAAAATATCATGTTGATTCATAACACCGACCATATAGTTATTCTTTTTAATTTTTTTATATAACAAGGAAGTGTAAAGTTTGATGTTTATTTCTTCTTTGCATCTAGTTGAAAATGTTGCGAGCAAAAACTTGCTTTTCTTCCTCAGTAAATGTTGTTTTTTTTTTTTTTTTTTTTGTTTTCCCAAGTGTTTTAAATTTATTATGTGTTACAAAAAAAGAATACATTTTTAGATTTAACATAATTTTTCTAAAATTTACATGTATTATATATGAATTACAAGTAGTACTTAATTGGATTAAAATAAGAAGTATTGATATCTAAAATATTTTCAGTTTCTATTTTAATATTTTAATTAAAAAATAATTTGATCGTACTTGATATACACATTTTTCAGATCAAACGATATGAAATTATCGATATGAGATTAAAACGCATGAGATTAGCTTATGTATGTCACTTTTCGGATCGGATGAGGTGTTGATGTTAAGTTATATCTGATACTATGTATAATCTTATATAATTATATCGGAGCTATTTTCGTCGGGGTACCACATCTGCTACTACTACCATAACAACGATAACAAAATGATGCAAATAACAACAACAAAAAAACAACGCAATCATAACACAATGTAAAAATAATTATAATTTTAGATTGTATTAAATATAAATACGGTTAATGGGAAATTTAAAAAACATGCATTAAAAATAAAATCTTAACGCCCAATGCGAAAACTATCATATATTATCATATATAAAGTGTCATATATATTCGGATCCAAAACCTAACGGTATTTGACCACATAACCATATATTTTAATTCATATACAAAAACTGATTTCTGATAGTCCGGCAATTAGTGGATTTTTTTGATTGTACAATTCCAGAACTTGGTGTTTGAATTTATTGCACAATAAATATAAAAAGAAAACAATTAAATTCTTATAACAAAAAAATAAATAATTTCTTTTATTATTTATTTTTGTTTGACAAAAATTGCAGACATTTTTATTTTGTTTTGAAAATTGAAACAACAAACAAACAATATAGAGGAAATTTTAAAAACTCAAAGTTATTGTTGACAATATACAACTCTGCATTCATTCCAAATGCATACAACCCTGTAATATTTTCTATGTTTTTAATTGTCAAAAACACTAGCTTAAAGTATTACAGTAGTTCTTCATTCCTTTTTCATTTTTCCTTTGATCAAGAGCCTTCTGCTCTTCACTTAAATTAATTACATAATAAAATTGATAGATTTAATTATAACCACACGTGTTTTTACTCGAATATCTGGAAATACACGGAAATTCCACTCTACTGAATTAAATAACCAACAAAGGTTATGTGCCCAGTTTTTTCAGATTGTATATCGAACAACAATTAATAAAATTTTGTGTGTGGTTTTTTGGTTTAACTGTTTTATCCGGAGTTAAAAAACAAAGCAGCAAAAATGTCAAATGTTATTGCTGGTATTGAAAAGTTGAATGGGGAAAATTACGCAACATGGTGCATTCAAGTGAAAAGTTTGCTTATAACTTTGGATTTGTGGCATACCATGGAAGAAGATTGCCCTGAAGAAGATGCTACCAAATGGATTACAAATGATAATAAAGCACTTGCTACAATAACCTTAAGTGTGAAACCAAGTGAGTTAATTCATATAAAAAATTGTGCTTCTGCAAAAGTGCCTGGAATACGTTAAGCTCTTTGTATAAAGCCGACACAGCATCCAGGAAAGTTATTTTGTTTAAGAAACTCGTACGTTTTAAATTTCATAGCCATGAAAAATTTTCTCCACAAATAAACGAATTTATTCATATAATGATGAATTGAAGGAAATTGGAATCACCATAAATGATGATCTGTTGTCTATTTTTTGTTATGCAGTCTTCCTGATGAAATGGAAAATTTTGTAGTTGCTATTGAAAGCAGAGATTGTTTACCAAAGTATAATAAATTAATTTCCAAAATCTTGGAAGAAGAGATGAGACAAGGCAACAAAAATGACATAGGCAATTGAAACCGTTTTTGCGCAAATTCAAGAATTGATCATAAAAGAAACCAAAAAGCTTTACAACAACAGTAACCAACGTAATTTTGCTAAAAATTCTCAACCCAAACTCTATCGTCAAAATGGAAAATAAGTGTAACGATGGTAATGTATATAATAACAACAACAATTTTAAATGTTTTCGCTGTGGCAAAAAAGGTCACATTCGTTCTCAATGCAAAGACAATAGTAAAAGAGATAATGAATTGCATGTTCATAAATGAAAATAAAATGAACTTAAGAGATTTATGGTTACTGGACAGCGGCGCGACGTCACACATGTGTAATAAAAAGAGTGTTTTGCGACGTTGACAGAAATGAACCGAACAATTATTCTCGCATCTGGTAAGGGCACTTATGCAGCAGGTATTGGTCAAATAATATTAAAAACTAGTTATTGTACTCTACTTTAAATAATGTTTTTTTATGTGCCAAACCTTCACTTCAAGCTTTATATCAATAAGCAAAATAATCAAAGCTGGTCATTCTGTTTACTGTGCCAATAATAGTGCAAAGTAAACAAAAAGAAAGAATTCTAACAGCTGATTTAATAGGCGACATTTTTATTGTAAATTTGGAAACTAATGAAAGTTTTTAAACGCGGTTATTGATGAAACACTGTAAGAAAGTGGCATCAAAGATTCGGTCATATAAACGTAAACGATTTGAATAAATTATCAACTAAAAACTGGTAAAAGGTTTTAATGTAGAAATGCCAAAAACAATTGAATGCGTTACATGTGCTATGGGTAAAATTTATTCTACACATACAAAAACTATGGAAGTGTACAAACCAAAAATGTTTTGGAACTAGTGCATACCGATTTGTGCGGACCGTTTGAGTTAAAAGTATTGGTGGCTCATTGTATTTCATCACGTTTATGATGATTTCTCCCGTTATACCTCAACATATTTTCTAAAGAAAAAAGTGACGCATTTGATGCATTTAATAATTTTGCTGCGATTGCGGAGACGCAGACAGGCCGCCAATAAAAGTTGTCAGAAGCGACAATGGTAAGGAGTATGTAAACTTCAAATTTAAAGAATTGTTTGCAAAAAAGGAATTATTCACCAAACAACAGTTGGGGTACTCGCCACAACAGAATGGTGTTTTCAGAAAGGGCAAATAGAACCCTTGTTGAAATGGCTCGCTGTTTTATTAGAATCATCCGGATTACCACAAAGTTTATGGGGAGAAGCTATAATACTGCCAACGTACTTAAGAAATCGTGCTCCAACTAAAGTTCTCGACGATGTACTCCCATATCAGAGATGGTGCGGTAGACAACCATCTGTAGCTCATTTGAAACGTTTGGCTGTGATGCTGTTGTGTTACAAAAGGGACCAAACCAAAAGGTGGTAAGTTTTACCAAAAAGGTATCAAAATGAAATTTGTCGGTTATCAAATGTATACGAAAGCATATCGTTTTGTATTAATACTCATACAAGACAAATTGTAATTGCTCGTGACGTTAAATTTTTTGAGCAATCTTTTGAAAAGGTTTTGATGCTGCAGACCAACAACAAGAATATTTTTATGTTAACGTGTTTAAACCGAATGCAAATAAAGATGATCCTAAGATGATGATTGCTGAAGAAAGTAGCGGTTTTGATGATGAACAACAAGGCGGTGGTGCTGAAGTACAACAAATAGAAAATGATAATGATATACAACACATGGAAGATGATAGTTATGAAGAAGAAGAAGAGGTGAGTGACAGTGGTACTGAAAGAGATGACACAATTGTTATAAATAATAAGAGAAAACGTGGTAGACCTAAAATAATTAGAACTGGAAGTAAAGGCAGACCTCGAAAAGTTTACTGTACAGAAGAGGGGCCGGAAATGTTAAATTCTATTATGAAAATCCAAATACGATTTCAGAGGCGTTAAATCCGAAAATTCTAAAATTGGAAGGAAGCTATGCAAATAGAATATAATTCATTAATAAAAAAACAAAACCTGGCAGCTGGTGGATAACCCTAGGGGTAAAAATATAATTGGTTGCAAATGGGTATTTGCGTTAAAACGTAAACCTGACGGTTCTGTAGAGAAATACAAGGCGAGGCTAGTAGCGCATGGGTGTTCACAAAAACAAAACGTCGATTATAAAGAAACGTTTGCACCGGTTGTGCGGCATTCAACCATAAGGTTACAATTAGCTTTATCTGCGAAACATAAATTGCTCGTAAATCATATAGACATAGTTGCAGCTTATTTGAATGGAAATTTAGAAGATGACGTGTTCATGACTCAACCTCCTTTGTTTGAAGACAAAAAACATCCAAATAAAATTTGCAAATTAGCAAGGCTTTATACGGTTTGAAACAAGCTGGACGTGAATGGAATAAAAAGGTTAATGATATATTGGTGGAAATGGGATTTATGAGGTGTAAGTTTGATACTTGCGTGTACATAAAACGAGACGGTGTGTGAAATAAACCTTATTGCTATATATGTTGATGACATGTTGTTGGCGTGTTCGAGTGAAGAAGATATGAATAAAATTATAGAAAATTTGAATAAATATGTAGAAGCCATTAACCGTGGCCCAATATCATTCTATTTGGGAATGGAAATCGATCGTGAAGGTTTAAGAGGTGATATAACGATTCATCAAGGAAAATATGCTGCAGAAATTCTCGAACGATGGGGTATGGCTGAATGTAAACCAGCGGCTACTCCATGGCCAAGTGGAACGGTTTGATGAAATGCGAAGATAAATGCGAGGATCTTGATATCAAAAATTATCAAAGTTTGATTGGTGCTTTAATGTATCTGGCCGTTATAACAAGACCAGACCTGATTCATGTGGTGTCGAGATTGTCCCAATTAATGCTCATCCCCACAAAGAACATTTTCAAGCAGCTAAATACGTACTAAGATATAAAAAAGAATCCAATAGGTAAAAATTACTTTTTCTGCTAATTTTCAAATTTTGAATGTTTCACAGATTCAGACTGGGGTTGCGACTCGAATGATAGAAAATCATATTCTGGTCATGTTGTGTTTATGGCAGGTGGTCCTATTGCATGGGAGTCTCGTAAACAACCTGTGGTGGCTTTAAGCACGATGGAAGCCGAATACATCGCTTTATGCCAGGGTACAAAAGAAGTGGTATTCCATCGTGGTCTTCTATTTGAGATGGGCTTTGAAAATTATATTAAGTATCCTACTCTATTCTATGTGACAATCAAGGTGCTGCGTTCATGGTGAAAAATCAAACAGTGCAGAAGAAGAGTAAACACATAGACATACGTTTTCAATACATAAGAGAAAAGTACGATGGGAAGGATATCGATATTAAATATGTACCCTCTGACGATAATGCTGCGGATATATTAACAAAGGTGTTATCAAAGCAAAGCATATGTATGGTTGCAATCTTTTAAAGATTAAAATGTAATTATAATGAATTAAATAATTTTTGAATTTGATTTTTTTTTTGCATTTGTCTTGAGGGGGAGATTGTTGACAATATACAACTCTGCATTCATTCCAAATGCATACAACCCTGTAATATTTTCTATGTTTTAATTGTCAAAAACACTAGCTTAAAGTATTACAGTAGTTCTTCATTCCTTTTTCATTTTCCTTTGATCAAGAGCCTTCTGCTCTTCACTTAAATTAATTACATAAAAAATTGATAGATTTAATATAACCACACGTGTGTTACTCGAATATCTGGAAATACACGGAAATTCCACTCTACTGAATTAAATAACCAACAGTTATAAA
>CM037854.1:98687401-98731215 GCA_021234595.1 Delia radicum
AAATTCTAAATGAGAACAATGTTTTTTTACCTTTATTGTTGCCTTCATTGCGTAAGAAGGACGAAGAGAGAATAACATAATATTTGCGATACAAAAACAGGATACATGCTACAGCAGTACGTGCATTCAACTGCTGCAAAATAGTTTCAGTAGTTGTACAAAAACGGGATACACGCTATAGCAGTACGTGCAACTGCTGAAAAATTGTTTCAGTAGTTGTTTTCAAATATATCATCAATTTTCGATCATAATTGTTTTGTTACAGAAGAAACACTGATAATATGTTTATGCTTAACTAATTTTCTTTAAAAATTATATACTCTGTAACACGAAAAAAAAAAATTAAATATGAAAAATATATTATTAAACAATTGAAAGGCTTTGTGTAAAAACTTGATAAGTCACATTTTATTTTTAGTTTGTTTTTGAGTTTTAAACGTTAAAAGACGCAAAAAATATGACTTGCCGTTTATACTCTAGGTATTTGCAATAAATGTTTAAGCAAGACTTCTATATTACATGCATTGAGGTCTAGAAAAACAGCGAGAATACATAAATCAATAAATGTGGCTTATTAGTTTTTACAATAAGCCCATCAATTGTTTACCAATGTCTTTAAACAACAATGTGTATTTAAATTTAAAATTTTAACTTTCCTTTTACATTCGTGTTTGTCAAATAAATATACTCGACTTATGTGTTTTTTCTTTATTGACGTTTCTTCAAGACTAGCTTAAATATTTCGTAGGAGTGAGAAGAATATATTGCATGCAGAAGAGCAGGATTCTAGCTATAATAAGAACAAAATTGATTATACTTGTATTGTTCGTGAACGAACTTGTTCAATTGATCCACTCACCCAATTGAAGGAAATGAAATTATTGCCATTTCACACAATAACAACTAACATATTATGTATCAAGCATGTCATGAGACGGTCAAAGAGTATACAGTTCCATAAAAAATTCAGAAAAAAATTAAAAGAATAATTAAGGTTTTGATTTTTCATTTAAAATTTAGAAAACACTGAAACAATTTTTTGATCGAAAATAAAATATATAATTTTATATTTAAAAATCATCAAATAAAATTCAGAAAATTTAAATACGAGTATTAAATAATTCCAGTTAAAAGAACACATCAAATAATATTCTGATTTTCAAATGGTGATCCGAAATTTCTGATTTTCAAATGATGTTCCAGAATTAAAAATTTTTTTTTTGAGTTTCGAAAAGAAACCGAACTATAAACGATATATTTTTAATTTCTAGTGGAACATCCAAATTTCAAGCGATGGCTTTAGAGACGTTTCTAATGGTGTAGATTTCGTTTAGATAAAGTCAGCAACATTTTTTGTATATGCTATATGCTAAAATAAAAAAAATATATATTGGTCTAATGTTAACAATTATAACTAAAACTAATTTACCTTGAATAAAATTATTTTCACAAAGTTTATGAAACAGTTTTACGAAATTATGATTGTCTATGAAACATTTTCATCAATACGTGATTAAACTTTTTTCCCTGAATGTGTTAATATTAAACTGCATAACTAAAGTTCAAGATTTTTCCTATCAATTAATTTTAGCTTTAAAAAAAATCAAAAAAAATCATTTGAAATGTAAGAAGAGTGCAGGTTTGATTCTTACAGCAGCTGGTTGTTGAAAAATTTATAATATAGAGACAATCTGACAATTATAAATACACAAATAATAATACAATTTAAATGGAAAATCACTGATGACGCCTATAAATAGAAAGAGGCAGAAACTAGTCTAGTCTGATTTAACAATTAATAGTGCTTATAATTTCTAGAGAAAAACGTTAATTCTTCTTCTTTACCTCAACATTTCTAAAATAAATTAGTTAAATTAACAACCAAAATTAGTGAAAAATTTAGTAATTTGTAAAATAGAATAGTTATAGAATAAGAATGGTTACTAAAAATAATTGTTTACTAAAAATTCGTATAGTAATAGTAAAGTGAGATCGAAAGCTGACTTACTAATTTTGTTACAATTTTTTTTTTTTTAATATGGATGCAAAGGAAAATAAATTCCGTAGTAAGCATATTTGATTACAATGTGGGTACCATCGAGCCATAGTCGACCTCCTCGAGGGGAAAAACTCTTAGAAATTTAATCCGATTTTATTACGAAGAACGAAGTCTGCTTATAGGGCTGTGATATTTCTTACATTCAAAAAATGTTATATGATTATGTAAGGGGTCATACTAAATTAGATTAAACTAAAGAAATCTCCATATTTGGATTTTTTTTTAATCATAATTTTATTATATTTTCTTTATGACAATACAACAAGCCATCCAAAAATTATAATACAAAAATGCAGTTTATTTTTTTAAAAAATTTGTTGCAAATTTGTGTCGTGATTACATGTGATATCCACGGTTACGCGGTTTTCTTCACAACTATAAAAAATAAAAAATTTTATAACTTTGAGTTTTTAAAATTTCCTCTATATTGTTTGTTTGTTGTTTCATTTTTCAAAACAAAATAAAAATGTGTGCAATTTTTGTCAAACAAAAATAAATAATAAAAGAAATTATTTATTTTTTTGTTATAAGAATTTAATTGTTTCTTTTTATATTTATTGTGCAATAAATTCAAACACCAAGTTCTGGAATTGTACAATCAAAAAATCCACTAATTGCCGGACTATCAGAAATCAGTTTTTGTATATGAATTAAAATATATGGTTATGTGGTCAAATACCGTTAGGTTTTGGATCCGAATATATATGACACTTTATATATGATAATATATGATAGTTTTCGCATTGGGCGTTTAAGATTTTATTTTTAATGCATGTTTTTTTAAATTTTCCATTAACCGTATTTATATTTAATACAATCTAAAATTATAATTATTTTTACATTGTGTTATGATTGCGTTGTTTTTTTGTTGTTGTTATTTGCATCATTTTGTTATCGTTGTTGTTGGTAGTAGTAGCAGATGTGGTACCCCGACGAAAATAGCTCCGATATAATTATATAAGATTATACATAGTATCAGATATAACTTAACATCACACCTCATCCGATCCGAAAAGTGACATACATAAGCTAATCTCATGCGTTTTAATCTCATATCGATAATTTCATATCGTTTGATCTGAAAAATGTGTATATCAAGTACGATCAAATTATTGTTTAATTAAAATATTAAAATAGAAACTGAAAATATTTTAGATATCAGTACTTCTTATTTTAATCCAATTAAGTACTACTTGTAATTCATATATAATACATATAAATGTAAATTTTAGAAAAATTATGTTAAATCTAAAAATGTATTCTTTTTTTGTAACACATAATAAATTTAAAACACTTGGGAAAACAAAAAAAAACAACATTTACTGAGGAAGAAAAGCAAGTTTTTTGCTCGCAACATTTTCAACTAGATGCAAAGAAGAAATAAACATCAAACTTTACACTTCCTTGTTATATAAAAAAATTAAAAAGAATAACTATATGGTCGGTGTTATGAATCAACATGATATTTTTTTTATAAAGGATAAATCTCTATATTTAGTACTTCAGCAATTTCAGATTCTTCAAAACTAAAAACAAACTATTTAATTTATCAAATTGAAAATTTGAATCCATTTTGCATGTTGTAAGTTTGGGTGTTTCATCCCTATAGGGAATGGGACCGGTTCTGCGTGTGCCACAGGAACGGCCCCTTCGTACCAGAGACCAGTCCTCTGCTAAACCCTACCCTATGTAAACAACTGGCAACTTTAGCATAGGCTTGTCATAGGAGGGGGTCATTTGTCCTGCTTTAAACCACATAGTGGCATGCCACAGGACTAACCAAAGATGCAAATACCACAAGACTGTCGCAAAAGGGCCATGTCGTATAAAATAAACGAAAACTAAACAGCTTCCAATGGTAAAAATTCTGGTCAACTGGCTTTTTCTTATAATAATCATTCTGGTTAAGTGGTATGTGCTGCCTTTACCAGTCACAGTATTGGTAAGTTTAGAACAATTGACACTGCTTAACCCACTTCAGTATTAAATTATACCAGTCCTGTGATAAGTCCTTCTTTAACCAGTCACTTTTAGGACAAATGACTCCTCATTCCCCATAGGGATTTATCTAATAAGCCGTTTACAACGCTCTCATCTTAAAACCTGTAATGGTTTTAATTAATTTTCAAAGTTAATATATGTTATAAATTATGAAAAGTTTTTCTGCCTTTGAAATGAATGACTTTATTAATAATTAAAGTGCGCCCCGGTAGGCTAGTTGGTAGCGTGCTGGCTTATCAGTGCGGGTGTCGTGGGTTCGATTCCCACCAGAGGCACCTAATTGTCTGCCATGTTTGCAGAGCTAGATATCATTTAATTTGTGCTAATTTAAATGAAAATTTAGTGAAGAATTTATTAAAAATAAAAACGTTGTCTATAATTGCAATGTTTGTTTGCATGTTTCATCCAGTTTACTTTTACATATCTCTTCTTTGTCAAATGAAGTAAGAGAGCTTAAAGAATTAATAAAGAACTCTTTTAATATTGAACTACGTGAGCTCACAAAAAATAAACAAAATTTAAAACCGCCAAAAAATCAACAAAAAGCTAAACATCAAAATAAAGCAAAAATCAACAAAAAGTAAGAAACAACATTGATATGCATAATACTATTGCAATTGGTGCCACTAGTGTTGTTGTTGCTGAGCCTACTACAAGTGCGCGTGCAGCAGTAGCAGTCAACCTTTTTTGTCTGCTGATTCGTCTGTTTCTTTATTACCTACTGAGTATGATTTACAAATGAATAATGCCAATATGCTTAATGACGACACACAACAATCACATACAACATATGATTGGGTTGATGTACAGAGGCGTAGACGAAGAAAGGTGCCTGTGGTAATGGGGGTAAACTCATCAGAAGATCTAGATGTTGTTGTCCAAAAGAAATGGGTGGATCTTTCATCATTCAAGCCAACAGTAACAACTGATCAAATTAAAAGCTATGTTGAAAAAAACGCTGGTATCAATAAAGAACTTATTGATTGCTATTTATTGGTCAAAAAAGATATTGATCTAAATGTATTAAAATGAGTCAACTTTAAGCTTGGTGTATCTCCCAGATTGTATAATGAACTATTAAAGCCTGGTCTTTGGCCAGCAAATATTAAGGTTCGTCCTTTTGTAAATTTTCGAAGAAAACAAGCCCCAGCAGTGGAATCATAGACTCTGTTAAGTCTGGATTTCAAGTTTATTATCAGAATTTATCTGGTATGCGTACAAAATCTAAAATTTAATATGATTTTTCTTCTCAATGTCAATATGATGTCATAGTCTGGTTGAAACTTGGTTGAATGCAGATTTCTGTGATGGTGAATATTTCGATACTAAGCTGTATAATATATATCGTAAGGATAGAATTCTGAGCGTACTGGACTTTTAAAGGGTGGTGGTGTTTTAGTTGCTGTAAAAAGTCATTATAAGTCTTCTTTAATTGATATTGATGACGATAAAGGTTTGCTTGATCAACTTATTGTATAAATATCTGGCTTTAATATTACATTATATTTATGTGTCTCTTACATTCCGCCGAGTAGTCCGGATTCATTATATTCTAAACATGTTTCTAATATTTTAACAGTAAATGAGAACTTGACAGTAAGCTCTCGTTTTTGTGTAATGGGTGATTTTAACCTCCCCGATGTTTTTTGGTCTCAACTATATGATAATGCTTTTTTATTACCTTCAAATGTTAATAAATTTCATGAAATTGAGGTTATTGATAGCTTGTTTAGTTTAAATTTAATTCAAATTAATCATATTGCTAATCAATTAAACCGATTTTTAGATCTAATTTTTGTTCCTCATGATTGTAAATTTAATTTATACGAGTGTTTACTGCCAATATCACGTTCTGATATTCATCATATGCCTTTAGTTGTTGAAATTGATTCATATAACTTTTTTAAATGCCATGAATCTTTACATTGTTTAAATTTTAATTTTAATTATTATAATTTTGATGAACTAAACTCAATTTTTAATCAAATTAATTGGCTTGAGATTTTTTCCGGGCATGTAGCATCAAATTCTTATTCTGAGTTTTTGGATAAAACCTCCAATATTTGCAGGGAAAAATATTCCGCTTAAAAGGCCAAAGCCTTACAAGTTGCCGTGGTACACTAGTGGTCTCAAAAAACTTAAAAATATTCGTAATAAATTTGATAAACGGTTTAGGGAGTCTGTATCAGCGGATTCTCACACTAAATTTATTCATTATCAACGTGAGTTTAATTGTTTAAATAAGTTTCTGTATAGACAATATCTTCTTCAAAAGGAGGATGAGATTAAAAGTAATCCTAAATCTTACCTAAAATACCCTCTACTGTTAAATATGCTGATTAGAGTTTCTCGATCGTGTGATGAGTCTGTAAATATGTTTGCAGACTACTTTAAATCCAATTTTGAGCCTTCAAATGGTAGTCATTTTAACTTATCTAGTTATTTGTCTGTGCTAGATATTGGTTATATGGTTATCTCGGAGGATGAGGTTTTAAACTCAATTTTTCAGATCAATAATAGTTATAAGCAGACGCTGATGGTTTGTGTGCGTACTTAATTTATTTATTAATAACATTTCGTCGTGTTTTAATAAAACTAAATTTCTCTTATATGCCGATGATTAAAAGTATTTTATAAAATTTCCACATTTCTTGATGTTTTTGATTTACAAGCGGATTTAAATAATCTTCTTGTATGGTGCAATTTAAATAGGCTTTATTTAAATCTTAGTAAATGCCTCCATATGTCGTTTTTTAGGTCATTAAATCCGATTCATGCTACTTTTAATATTGGTGATTATATAATTTGGAATCTGTGGATTCAACTCTTGATCTGGGTAATTCTTTTTGACTCAAAGTTGTCGTTTGGGCTTCATGTGGACTATATTTCTCCAAAAGCCTACTCTATGTTAGCTTTCCTAAAAAGAAATTGTGCTGAGTTTTCGATCCAACTACATTAAAGCTAATTTATACTGCCTTGTCAGATCAAAACTGGAGTATGCTGCCATAATATGGGCTCCTCATTGTGGGTACTCATATCGCTCGTATTGAAAGGGTGTGCAAGGAAATTTGTCAAATTTACAACCTCGTCGCTTAGGTTTTACTGATCCTATACCCTCTTATATATCTAGAGGTCTACTAATAGGTTTAGAAACCCTTGAATTTCATAGGTTACTGCAGTCTGCTTTATTCGTTTTTGATATTATAAGTGGTGGTATTGATTGTTCTGAGTGCTTTCCCGTATTAATTTTCATGTTCCACTAAGAAGATTAAGGTTTAATTCTATTTTTGTTTGTACCACTACATCTTACCAATTATGGGCTTAATAGCATTTTAACCCGTACTTTTATTCAAATGAATGAGACTAATAATAAACAGCTAATTACTTTAAAGCAACAAATTGAGTTTGGACATAAAAAACTAGCTTTAAAAAACAATTATATTGCATAATGATGGATTTAGGTATTTAAATAAATAATGTAAATATTAAGATATTATATAAATTATCTGTAAGGATTTATGTATCCATAGGCTGAATAAATAAATTGAAATTGAAATTGAAAACCGTACTATTCTAATACGATATAATTTTTCATTAAATTTTATTATATATAATCATATGTTTTGCCATATATAATTTTGTATAAAAAACGATAGAATTAATTTTGATTAATTGTAGCACATACAGTTACATATGATCATATATGGCAGAATATGTGGTTATATATATATATATATATCTATTTCATATGCCCAAATATGTAAGATGTTGCTAATATATATCATCCAATACATTGATATATGATAATATATTACCTTGTGTGCCCCGGTAGGCTAGTTGGTAGCGTGCTGCTTATCAGTGCGGGGACGTGGTTTCGATTTCCACCAGAGGCACTGGTCTGTTTTCGCTACAAGGCGCCGAAGGCCATATTAGCTAGTGCTCGGTTAGGGTAATCGTATATAATTTGTAATTATATGATTATTAATTAATAAAAAAATATAAAAAAAAAAAAATATAATATATTACCACACATATAAGCATATACGATGATATCATGTTGTATGTGAATATATAGAAGCTTTTTTCATTGGGACGTATACTATTATTATTATTAAATTTGCTGTAAATGTTGCTGCTAATTTAGAATCATTTCAAAGTTTTTTGTGTTTTTTTTTTAATTTTTTCAAGTTTTAGTGAATTGGTTAGAGTTTTTTGTTTGTTCATAAAATCATGCATTTTGCGTAGACGGAATCCACATCACTTCTCTTTTGTTAAATTTATTGTTTGTGTTTAGTTAATATTTACAGTATGAAAATCAGAAAAGTAATGTTTTTTGTTATAATACTTGTGTATCGTTCTGTAGTTTTTTTAAAATATGGTGGGCATCGAACCTACGACATCGGCACACACCAATATTTGAACACTCCAATATTTGGACTATGAGTTGTTTATTAAAGAAATTAAAAATTAAAAATATACGTTTTTAACAGATTAATAGAGTACTAAAATGCCATCCATATCAGTAAATTCCCAAAAACTTCATTGTTTTCGAACAAAAAAGTTTGTCAAAATGTTACAAAAACAAAAAAACATGATACTAAAAAAACGGAAATGACAGGTTGTGGCAAATTTTATTGTGAAAAATGCAATAAAAGAATTTTTGAAATCGGTCAAGAATTGAGGAAATTTAATTCGCTCAAAAATGTGCTTCTGGAAATACTGCACGTATGAGTGATGTGAAAATATTTGAATGCAATAAATATCACTCATACGCCCTAGTAGGTAATTTAAAGAATTGTTTAACTTTTCAAGAAGGAATGTTCAATTTTAGATAAAACAAATAATTATTTTACTCTTATTTTACTATTGTTTTAAAAGCATATGGATTATAGGGCCTCCCCATTACCAAAAATGGTCATATTTCTTAACGATGCATATTTTAGGGATGAATTATGGAGAAATTATCAAACACGAATTTGACGATTTTTATGGTTATCCTTCGTCTAGTGGTTTCGGTTATTTTGCAGTTTTGTGCAGCATTAAAATAACTAGATATTAGTATATGTAAAACAACGCGGTATGAATAAACAATGATCATATTTCATAACGATGCGTATTTTAGGAATGATTATGAAGAAAACATCAAACAAGAATTTGACGATTTTTATGGTCAGTCACCCGCTTTTAAAATATCATTCGTCTTGTGGTTTAGGTTATTTTGCAGTTTTTATAACATTAAAATAATTAGTTATTTATAAATGTAAAATAACACGGCATGACATCAAAAAATTACTGTTTGTGCTGTTTTTATATACTGTGCTGTTTTTATATACAAGAATTTGCAAACGCAATAAATCTTATAACTTTCTGTTGAGTCTAAGCCCAGTATTAATATTTGTGGTAAATATTTGATTCCCAAAGCTAAATATTAAACTCGTTGTTAACCGTTTTTTTTTTAATTTTTTGGGGGGGTTCTCGCGAACTGTATCGCTAAATAATTAATCGAGTTAATCAAATGTTCACACAGTGGAAAGAGTGATTTAAAAGTGGTTATACACTCCGTCTCATAACTATAACACACTTTAAAAGCTTTTTTTAACTGCTTATAAAAATTAATTAAACACCCTGTATAAAAAAACTAAATTTATAAAAAGCTTTCCTACTCTGTTCTACTTCTTCTCACATATTTTTTTTGTAAATTTTGCTTTTTGAAAAGAACCATTCAATATTTACAAAGTCATTGCATATTCGAGACTATTTTTTTTCGTTTCAGAACTATAGCACACATATAAAAAAGTACGTTAAAGTGAAAACAAGTGAATTAATAAAACTTTTTTGTAATAATTTAAAAAAAAAATTATAAAAGTGAAATGCCACGAGGTAAGAAGTTGTCAGATATAGAAAAAGGTAAAATTCTTGGATTTAATGAAGGCACGCCTAAAAGTTAGCGATATATCAAGAAAATTTGCAGAAGCCGGAAAGTTATTTCCAATTTTCTCTCAAATCCGGAAGAATACGACATTAAAAAACGTGGTGTTCCAAACAAAAAATTTTTGAGTCGCGACTCTGCACTAAGTTGCAGAAAACTTGCTGCTGCAGTCACAACAAAAATTTCTAAATCGACGGTATGGAGACTTTTAAATGATGCACCGAACACTCTGTCGACAAAAATTGAAAACAGCACCCAGGTTACTTCAGCGTCATAAAAACTGCCCAGCTTAATTTCGCTAAGCAAACAAATTGGGCTCATTTGATTGACTGATTGACGGAAAGAACCACAATATTTTTCTCAGAGAAATTTGGTGGAGATTCGTTGATGGTATGGGGTGCGTTTTCGGTGTAGGGCGTGTTGGGAACTGTAGTTTGTTTCATCAAAAATGAAAAGCAAGCCGATTACACCAAGGTGCTCCAGTGTAGTCAGCTTCCATTTTTAACCAGAATGTTGAAAAAAAATTACATATTTTAACAAAGTAAAACCCTTCAATACACTCAAGCAGAGAAACAAAGCAATTGATTGAAAAGCAATAATATCTTGGTTTTGGAGGGGAATATTAACAGTGTGTTTTTTTTAGTGTGTTTACTAAAGTGGGCTATAGTTATGAAGCGAAAAAAATTGTATCTAATATGCAATGACTTTTGGAATATTTAACGGTTATTTTCAAAAAGCAAAATTTAAAAAAAAATATGTGAGAAGAAGTAAAAGAGAGTAAGAAAGCTTTTTATAAATTTAGTTTTTTATACAGGGTGTTTTAATTAATTTTTATAAGCAGTTAAAAAAGATTTTAAAGTGTGCTATAGTTATGAGACGGAGTGTATTAGTTAGAAAAAAGTTATTTTATCAAAGCGTTTTTCGTTCGGACCTAAAACAAAAGTGCTAATGAATATTGCTTGTTTAAACTATTAAATTGTATGATGGCTAGATGTAAAGGAGCAATGATTCTTAAAAATAAATGCCATAGTAACCCCTCTTTGATTATAGTGTGGTTGCCATCGAGCCGAAGTCGATCTTCTCTAGAGGAAAAAGCTCTTGGAGCTTTTATCTTATTTTATTAGGCAGAACGAAATCTACTTATATGGCTGTGATATCTCTTACATTGAAAAAATCGTATATGAAAAAAATGTTCATACTAAATTAGATAAAACTATATAGCCCATATTAGTTTTGTTAATCATAATTTTAATAATTTTAATTTTAACAATACGCCAAGTAATCCAAAAAATATAATAATAAAAAAATGGGTGGCAACACTTGAAGTGTGCCCAGCTTTCAAAGTAGAAAGTTTAAGCACGGGTATTTAAATCCGTATCAAAACAAATTTATAATACAAATATCACAAAATTTTAAAATGGAAGGAAGAGGATATTTAATGCAAATTGAATCTCAATGTAAGTAGTTTTACCTACCGTCCTCAATCTGGGTATAATACACCCCAACCACATTATAAAACGCCTGTAATGGAAAATTGCTTCCAATTTAATTTTTTATCCTTGCCGTTATTATTGAGTTTTTGTGGAAATGTGGTTTAAAGTTAAAATAACCTAAATATTTGGTGCGCATGACCTTGGATGAAGTTTTAAATGTGGAACTGTAGTTTTAAGCGTATATAATTAATGGGAACTTAGATCACGTCCATAATGTAATTTAACATGCAGAAAAAGAGCAACATGTTATGATAGGTTAGGAGCATTATGTTACAGTTCCAACACACAAAATTTGTTCCATACTCATATAACGTTTGCGAAATGAAATTGCAACAAAACGGAAAACGCTGTAAATTTTTCTAACATAAGCATAAAGTGAATTTTACTTTTTAAAACACTATGAACGACAAAAACTTAATGTAAAAAACATTTACCCAATTCATCCAAATTTGGGGCAGTTGGGGGGTACTTTGTTCAAAAATGTTGACCAAATTTGTAAATTGAAGATTTAAAATTAATTCTTACGTTTAAAAAAAAGTTCGTTTATTGTTTCGGCATCGTTTTTGTGTTCGCGTATAATTCAGGAACATTTAAATGGTTTTCCATAACATTAAACCCCTTTTTCGAGATGCCTATACGATCTAACAGATTTATGAAGCAATTATTTTATTTAAACTAGGATACTGAAATGTGGTGCACCCGTTCGATGGTCACACCTACTAACGGGCAACTGGAATTTATATCACAATCAATACAAATCTCACAAGCATGAATACTATAGATCCAGTCACTAGACATCAAGCGGCAATATTCGAACGAGAATTTACTAACCCCTTTTATAGGTTCGAGTGATCAAGCTTAGGCGGTACCCATCTCACCACTACAGATTTTTATGGAGTCCGGTAGAAGATAATGGAAAAAATGCTTTATGTAACCGTAAGACTAGCTATTGTAGCAACTGAGAAATTAACTCGCAACAAAAATGAAAACAACAAAAAACCTGTATTAAATATGGATTCATAAAACGCTCCCGATGTTCTACCTCTTACAATTTCTCAATCTTTAGGAGCGGCTAAGATTAAAATTAAGTTAATATGTTATATATTTGGATTCAATTTATAAATTAATTTATAAAACCCTTTCCGCAGTTTGTAAGACTTATATTCACTTAAATATAATTTCTTAACGTAGACGTAATTGAAGAGCAAAGCATGTCGCTAGAAATAATTATCAAGCTCACAGCTTATATATAACACTGGGGTTCTCCTACTGTTGCAAAATGTTGCACTCTAAATTTTTTAAACATTACACCGGGTCGCGAAAATTAAACTATTTTTCAAATTTTAATTGGGTATTCTATAGCGAAACTTAGTGGATTCTCGATTACGCAGATTGTCTTTAATTGGTGTTGGTTCGATTTGCTTTCTTACCAAAAGCTCAATATTGTTTTTAAAATAATTAGGAGTCTTAAAAAAAAAAAATATCAATCAAACTTGTTCTCACGAAGTAAAACAACAAAACGAGACTTGTTCAACTTTTTTCTTTTTTTTAATGTTTCAACCCTTCAAATCATCTCATTATAAATGGAACTTAAATTTTGAATAAAAAGTTTAAACAAACTAATTGATTAGCGGCAATATTTTGTACACAAAGAGAAATTTATTAGACGAAAATTAATACAAATTTTCTCTTAATCAATGCTGAACAAATGATACTTTTGTTAAATAAATAACCGGCAATTTTCCAGAATGTTAATGAAATGCTTCATTGGTTTAATAAAGTTAATGTTAAGGACTTCTTTTTAAGAAGGTTTCATAATTGTAATGGAAAATCCCCCTCTTTCCCGGAAATTAATTATGGGTTATTTTTATTTTAACCATGTAATAATTTAATTATATTTCGCACACCTTTTGAACTGACTTAACTAAAATTTTTTAATTTTTCAGAAATCGAAAAAAAAAATATTTTCAACTTTATACCAATTGAAACAGAAAGAAAGATATAACTGTTTTTTAACAACAGTTAACAACAACAAAATACACTGATATTTTTTTTTTATAGATAAACAAATGTATTGTGCATAGTTTAAGCATATAAACCCGAAAAAATAAAATTTTGAAATGAGTCACTTTTGAACTAGGTGTGCTATTTTATTTACTTTGATTTTTTTATTAATTCATGAATATGTGAAGATGGTGAAAAACAGTTTGATTGACTATCTGATTACCGTGTAAGAAATTAACTTTTCTTCTAGGTGTATGAATACATGTTCTTTACCATTAAGATACTGTATCTAATTGAATTTTTATATTTTTCGTTTTCTTTGTTAAAGTTGAATAGCTCTTACTTGCGGTTTGATAAAAGAGCTCAATAAATATTTCCCTTTTAATGGTAATCCAGCCTTTTCTTGTTTCTAATCAAAACAACCAAAAAAAAAAAAAAAAAAAAAAATATCCAAACTCAATTTGCAATTCGATTGTTGTACCCAACTTTCATTTTCAATAATCGAATAAGATTATTGTTCAAATCGAATTTGAAAATGGTTTTGTTGATCCAGTTCGATTTATTTGATGGAGCCTATCTAATAGTTTTAAATAATACATCGTTTCGAAATAAATTTTTAAAATATTTTTGCCTTTTTATTTACTAACAAAAATGATATAGACCATGAGAGCCTTGATACATCTCAAATTGACCGATAGTCTTCAATATTGATTAACTTTTTTTACACACTCGATGGAGCCCATAGCATTTCCATATATTCAGTCTTTCAATTTATTTTTCGCGATAATTTTACGGTTTTAATTTTCAAAAAAAAAAATCTAAAAGTTATTTTCATATAAAAAATTAAATTTGTTTGTATTATTTGTAACTTTTATATTTTGAACAAGTTTTTAAACAGTTTAAAACTTATACTCTTATAAACTCTTATATACTCTTAGATACTCTTTATAAACAATAAAGTGGTTCATCTGTATAACAAATGCATTTTTGATGTAAATGGAGAAATTTGCATCAAAGTAACTTAAATAAATCCTGTTTTTTTTGCAAATAGTATTTTTTCTCATAGTATTAATCTGTGTTCAAACCAGTCCAAAATATAAAAATTACAAATTGCAACAAAAACAACATTTTTTGTATGAAAATAATGGATAAGGTAAAAAAAAAAAAAAATCGAGAAAAAATAAATGTTCTGGAAAGAAAAATTCTCAGATTCGTTTTTAAGTAACGATTTAAATTTCTAGACATTAAAAAAACTTCAGTACGCTAATGCCCAGTTTCTCACTTCGTATATAAATGCAATTTGGACTTTAAGTTCTATTTAAATACAAACGTCAGGTTTTAACTTCAAATTTAAATCACATTTAAATGACCTATCCTGGTCATTTAAAGTATATTTAAATTGTAAAAATATAACATTATGACAGTTTGCTTTTTTTCGCGTGGTAAAACAAGCAATAAAAAATAAATTAAATTACAGCAGCCAATAAAAATTCAACTTCGGTCGCACTGAAATTTTCACTTCTCTTAATTTTTATTTTATTAATTTAATTATATATATTTTATTTCTATATTCTATATTATGTTTTTTCTATTCTTTAAAAAGCTTTTGTCATTAATTTTTTGACATTTCATGATGCTACCATACTTATGTTTAAGACTGAAAAACTGAAACTGTATTTAAATACAACTTAAATTTAAATGGCAATTAACTAATTGCATAGTTAAATACCAAGTTAAAAACTGGGCATAAGAAATTTTCCTATAAAGCCGTAGAACTTGAAAGCATTTTATACACACTGAGAAATAAAGTGCCAACCGTATTGAAAAGTGTATATTTATTAATGCTAACAACTACCAAATTCAGTAAGTACAACGATATTAACATTAGATTTCTGAAAATTTTGGGTGTTGCAAATAAAATTTTGTTGAATTAACCGAACATTGTTGTGAAAATCATATAAAGTTGTGCCAACTGTCTGAAATTAGTAATAACTGAATTTGAGTCGTAGCCACCGAATTGTAGTTGGTAAATAGGTAAATTTTTTTTTGTGTGTACATTAAAAATTTTTTATTTTATAAAAAATGATTTGGAATATGATGCGTTTCCAACAAAAATTTGCTTTGTTTTTTGTGTTTTGGTAGGTGGGAACTAGAAAAACTAAAACAGATACAAATTTATGTTTGCATCTAAAATAAATAATAAGTGTAGCTGACTTATCAACATCAAAATGTTTCCATAATAAGAACCACAAATGTTGTTTAATTTGTGTGAAGAAAAATTGTGCGTTTTAGTTCTTATAAAAAATAATAATTTTTCCCTCACAAACTGACTTTAATAACAATACCAAATAAGCAAAGAATAAAAAATTCTTATTTGTATAGCACGTAAGAAGTAACGGTTCTAGGTAATAAAAAAACTTGTCGAATATAAAAACCATTGCAGTAAGATCAAGATTAAACGAGAATATGCAATTAAAAAATATGACATCAGCAATATGAATAGAATAATCACAGATCGTCATAAAATAACCAAACACATTTACTTTAAATTGACAAATATTCTAAAGAATTAAATTGGTCAAATCAAAATAAAAAAAAAAAAATATAAATTTGAACGAAACCCCATGAGCGAGTCAGGGGCAATAACCTTCCAGTGTATTTAGGAATCTAAATAATGGATTTCATGTATCTTGACCTTTTAGTTTTAAACTGATGAATGTCTATGCGTGGAATTACTTGTATAAAATACAGAATGCTAAATGCATCTTCGACTGTAATTATTTTATACAAACTACTTTTTAGGAAAATTCCGATGCAAAACGTGGATTTAAAAAACAGGCGGAAGATGCGTCAAAAAATAAAGTACACCATTCTAATCAGCATGTCCGAATTATATAGTATTGATGGTCAGGACCTTATTAAGTTTTTGATGTCATGCCGTATTATTTTACATTTAATAATATCTAATTATTTCAATGTTGCATAAAACCGCAGAATAACCGAAACCACATGATATTGATAACCATAAAAATCGGCAAATTCTTGTTTGATATTTCCTCCATAATCATCCCTAAAATAGGCATGGTTAAGAGATATGAACATTGTTTATAATCGCCCTATTATCCATATTGTTTCTAAAACAATAGTATTTTTAAAAAAAAGTAAACAATTTTTTTGTTTTGTCGACAATTGAACATGCCTTCTTACAAATGTTAAACAATTCTTTGAATTACCTACTAGTCGTATGAGTGTTATTTATTGCACACAAATATTTTTACATCACTCATACGTACAGTGTTTCTAATAGCTCTTTTTTGAGCGAATAGCATTTCCTCAATTCTTGACCGATTTGGAATTTTTTTTTGCATTTTTCTCAATAAAATTTGTCACAACGTTTCCGATTTTCTAATTTCATGTTTTTGTATTGCTAACATTTTTGTTTAACGTTTTTGTCCGAAAACAATTAAATTTTACTGATATGGAATGGATTTTAATACACTATTAATCTGTTAAAAAAGCGTATATTTTTATAATTTTTTGGTTTCTTTAATAAACAATTTAAAGTTAAAATATTGGTGTGTTCAAATATTGGTGCGTGCGGTTCTCGTGGGGTCGATGTCCACCATATACACAAAGTATTAGAACAAAAAACGTAAAACGTTTATCTAATTTTATACTGTGAAATATTACATAAACACAAACAATAAATTAAAACAAAGAAGAGAAGAGATGTGATGTGAAAACCGTCTACACAAACGCATTATTTTATGAGCATACCGAAAAATCTAACCAATTGACTAAAACTTTAAAAAAATAAAAGAAAACAAATCTTACAATGTTATTAAAATCTGCAAAATAAAGTTTTTGTTCAGTCTTTATTTAGCATTTTCTCATTTCCCCACCTTAACTTTTCATAATAACGCATTTGACTCCCACAATCACATAAATACCGAAAGGACAATTTAAAAAAAGCGATTTCTTTAAGGGCATGTAACCGGTCTTATTTTGGTATTTTACCGGTTTGATTTTGAAATATCAAGAACTAAAATTACAAAATGCTAAAATAAAATCCTGAAATAAACTCTTTCATATTAGAAAATACATGCCACTAATGGAATCGATAGGCGTGGCATTCAACTGCCGTTTAATGCCAAAGAACCAAACTAAATACTAAGCTGTACCTTACTGTTGTTTTTAAAAAGCTGAACAATATGTATATAGGACTAAAAGAAATCCCACAATTCCCAAAAAACCTAAAAAAATTGTCTAAAACGGGATTTATACATTTACTATTAAATGCTTTCATTTGTGGTTTAAATTTAAATCTCTACTTTAATGTTTGAAAAAATCATTAAAATATATTTACGTTTAAATATATTAAAATGTGAAGTCAAAAAACCTCAACCCAACAACAACTTCTCATACAAATGTAGTATTCGAAGTAATTTTTTTTTTTTTGGATAATAAAAATGTTCGGACATGAACGGACATATTTAATAAACCAGTGAATGCGCCCTTAAAATACCTTTCATTTGATACCCATTCTTCCTGCAGATAAATAAAAGTTTTTACCCTCGTTTTAACCGCTTAACTTAATATTGCGCACTTAAAAATATACTTGTCTAAAATTTTTTTTTTTGTCTTTTGCAACATATCCAAGTTTCATTAACAGCCGCGGAAACCACCAAAGTTAAAATTTTAAAACGTCGATTAACGACATGTGTCTTTTTGTGTAACTGATTTTATTTCGCTTTTTTAATGGTTTAATTTTGAAATATCTAGAATTACTATTAAAATACCATTTTTCAAATAAATATTCGCTGTGTCTATAAACGCATAAGTAAATAATATAACTCATACGTCCAAACTATTTTATTTGTTAGCACGCATTAAACTACGTTTTTATTTTAATTCATTCCCAACAAATATACCAACAAACATTTACTATTGAGACTGAATCTATAGAGATTTGAAAACTAGATTGGTTTTCAAACATTACCTTTGAGAATAACTTTGAGTTTTTTTATTCACAAGTTGAAAATCATAGCATTCTCCATAAAACCGGCTGCTAGATATCATGCGAATTTTTCCAATGCTTTTAGAGTCAATAACGATAATAAAACAATAAAAATCTATTTCAAGTCTTTCTCTAACCAGAACATTTAGTAGTTAAATATATTAGTAATATAGTAAAAAAAATATTGTTCATAAAGAGTTGAGAACTATGTTATTTCTCAAATTATCCTCCAATATTTTTTTCTTTTGCGTTTATTTTATTAAATTTTTACTTTGTTTTTATTTTCTTTCTATTATACTATCTTCTATTAATTATAAAGTGTAATTAAAACAGAAACATATTATCGCTGCGTTGGCAAAATATGATATGAGTCATTAATTCCCTTTTCGCAACAATCTTAAGAAATGTGTTTCTAGAAATAATACATGAATTTAAATAAAATAACATTTACTAAAAAAATGTTCCCACAGAAATCTGTTAATGTGTTTTTCAAAAACAAAAAATTTCACATAGTATATGAGATCAATACAGCAATATATTTTTTATACGAATGTAGCTTCCAGAATATCTGGATAATTTAAAGCGGTATTTAATTAGTTAATTCCTGAAATATGAAAAAGAGAGTATTAACGAATTTTAAAAAGGAATAATTGTTTGAAGAATATAAACATTTAAAGTCCGTTTGATATCAAAGAAATTTACTTAAAAAGAGAAATGTTGAATAAAATACGTAAATAAAAATAGGAATCAGAAATTTAGCACCTTAAAGCCTAAAACAATGTGCTGGTTTCAAAAGTGCTTTACACAGCTCTAAAAGTTGAATTTACTAAACTCGTTTGCGCCAAACTAGGATATGTGATTAATTAGATAAAAATAGGGGACACGCAAATTTTTGGAACGGCCCAATTTAACGTTTAAGGGTTAAAATGTGGGGTAATAATTATTTATTTTTTGATTGGAAACATATCTGAAATTAACGAAATTCTGAATAACTTGTACGCAGAGTAAGGTTTTCATTTATTTTAAATATTTATAATAAAAAATAATAATGAAAATAAAAGGATATCGGGAAAAATTCTGATACCCCTCGATTAATCTAATTAGACATTAATATACAAATTGCTTAAACCTCCTTAATTCCTTAATTAAACTCCACTTTTAATGTCACTTAAAACACAAGTTTCTTAATAACAAAAATTCTTTAATGTGTCCTCAAAAACTCTTTCGGTTGGTTACCCAATTGTATAAAATTTCATTGAAACCATACAAAAAAATAAAAATAATAAATACGAAAAATGCGGTAATTTTTATCCCACTTCTTTTCTCCTCTATCGCATATCCGAGTTTCAGAGAGAACCCATCAGGAGATGGATTCATGCTAGCACAGATTAAATCGAGTTAGTAAATACTTAAATAATTTAAATAAAATAGACACAATATACAATTGACTCGAATTAAAAAGTTTCAATCAGTACGGATAATATAAGTATATGGTACACATTATTATGTCTGGATTACCGAGTAATCCCGATAAGTGTCAAAGAGATTTCGCTGCATATTATTTCCCAAACACTCTTTCTCACAACATACATACATAGTTTGTCCAACTTATTTAAAACATTATCATTAAATTGATAATGTAAACTTAAAAGTTTAATTTCGTTTAATACAAATTTAAAATTTTTTTTAAACAGAAAGAAAATGCAAAAAATAAATTAAAAATTATTTTAAACAAATAGAAAAATACTCTGATTTCAACACAAGGGCTAATTTCTGCAAAGAAGAAATCCAAAAAAAAATTTGCCATAACCACTACTTTTCAATAGAAAGAAAAAAACAAATTTCTGTGTGAAATTGTTCACATAAGTACAAAAGATCTGTTAACTAAATGAGAATTTTATGCCGGTTTAAATTCTATGTTATAAAATTCAAGCTGTTTAAAAACATTTGGTAAGGCAACAAAAAAAATATTTGGTATAGCAACAAAAATTTTTTTTTTTGGTTTTTGGGAAGGTATACGATATTAATCACTTTCTAATCAACTGAGTTATTATTTAATTTAAAAATAATTCAAATAAAGAGCTATCAATTTATAATTGAATTAGCAGTTTTCGTTGTTGGTGGAATTTCAGCAATTGAAGTTATTGAATCGGTGGTTTTCGTAATTGAAATGGGTTTTTATTTCTTTGTGTGTAGAAGAGTGAAATATGTTACTATTATCGTAGTTTTTGGGATTGTGGGTACTAAATGAGCATCTCTTAACGCAGCCTTAAAAAGTCTTAACAATTAACCAAATTACAAAATTTTACTAAAATTGTTAAGAACATTTATAGGTCTTTTAAAAATATGAGAGATTTCAAATTGTGATACTTATTAATAAGTTTCACAAATGTAGAGGTCGAATTTTAATTGTGCATAAAAACGAAAAGTCGAGTCGAAAGTAGAAAATTATAAAATATCGATTTTTAATACTAAAACTTTTTAGAACGCATTTCTAGTACATTATTTAAATGATTTTAAAATCTTTTTCAATTTGGACTCATTCGCTATATTTGTTTTATATAGAGTGATTTGAAAAATAATTTGATATCAAATGGAAGTCTCAATATTTCTCAAGTCTAGAATCGTTGTTTGTTGCTGTCAGTTCTAGCCTTAGAGAAATATTGAGTTTTTTATTGATAACAAATGTTTTTACCAAGTTACTCTCTAATAGTAATGAAGACCCTTTGAACAAGATTTGAAAACTCTTCGAAAATAATTTGATAATTAGGCTAGAAAACTTTTTTACAATAAAGGAATATGTATACAAATATCCACTGTATTGATCACGCCAGTTTCTAATACAATTCATATGTTCGATATTCAAATTGCTTAATACTAACATTTGAGAATAAATTGAGAATTTTTTATTTTCCAAATGTTTCTCTAATTTAACTTTATAAAAATAAGAAGAAAATATAATCCAACATCTTTGAAAGTTTTGTTCTAAAAAACGTTAAAATAAAAAATCAAAAAACCTATTTCGTTCTGTGCGGGTTATTTGTTACATTTTAGCGCCTTTAAAAAGTAGTGATTGTTTTGTTTCTTACTTGCATAATTAAGGCTTTTTGTTGTATATAAAAAATCTGCAAATCTTTTAAAAGTAAGTAATCGCAATGAGTGCATCAAGAAAAATACGAAATAAGTGTAAATAAATTGTAAGTAAATTGGTGGCACTTGTCATTGTCAGCTTCCGGGTACTGTCCAAATACGGAATATACAATTAAACTATCTTCAGACTATGTTTTTGGAGATTGAGATCATTATTACAGTGATTTGTATGAAGCAAGCGATTCAGATGTATCTGAAGTATCCGAAGTATTTGCACAATTTATATCTAAAGCAGATAACGTTTTTGAAAATTAGTTAGCAGAATGGGTTGTACAATGTGGTATAAATAACTCTTGCATTTTTTTTTTGTTGGAGCTAATAGTAGAAACTCAAAGCCATAAAATAGTAAGTATTTGTAGTATTTGGTGGAATTTATGGACGAGCTAGATAATGTAATTTTAAATGGTTTCACTTATGACAACATTACGTACCCCGTGTCTCGCCGCGCTTTTATATGTGATGCCCCCGACACCAAGAACAAAGGACGTTTGTTCTTGGTGTCAAAGGGGGTACCATAATTTCGTAAAATAAACGGGTGACTACGCTTTTAGGAATATAACACATATAGTGCAGGATAACGCACCTAGAACTAATTTAGACTTTCGGGTAAAGCGTGGCCCAAATCACTAAAAGTCAGTCGAAAATATGACCATTGGAAACTTCCAATTGATAAAGTTAAGTGTTTTCCATATGATTATATGCATGTGGTCTGATTAAGCGTTATGAAAACAATGCTCAATTAATGGGCTAGAGTCCGAAACCAGGGATTTCCTTTATCTTCACAAAAAGTATAGGAGTTAGATAGCACACAAAGAAAAAAATTTAGCTATTTGCAAATTGAAATTCAGTTACTACGACTGAAATTCGGTTATTACGAATTTAAGACAGTTTGCAGAACTTTATATTAGTTTTCACAACAAAGTTAGGTTAATTCAACAGAATTTTAGTTGCTAACCAAAATTTTCAGGAAATGTCGTTTTATTAACTGAATTTATAACTTTTTACCTTTAATACACATGTTTCAATTCGGTTGACACTTTATTTCTCTGTGTGCAGCATTGTTTTTTTTTTTTAACATCAGATGCCAAAAGAATTTTCCAGACATTCTCGATATTAAGGATGTTGAAATGTTTAATGTAGCTGAGTTCAGAACTTTTCTGTTATATACAGGAGTTTCTTTAGTAAAAGAAGTTTTAAATCCTGTAGTGTACACACATTTTCTACAGTTAAGTTTGGCTATTCGAATACTTTTACATCTTACTAACTGCAAACAAAACCATTGTTGTGCCATTTGTTTGTTGAATGAATTCGTCAAAAAACATTTCGGAAGGTTACTCTGATACGAGTACTCTCTTTACTTTTAACATCTACTGGCTCATACATTTGGCAAATGACGCTTAATCTTTCGGATCCCTAGAAAAAATAAGTGCCTTTAAATTTAAAATTTTTTTACACAAATTGAAAAAGAAAATCAGAAAATGTTCATATTGCATTACAGCTTTATAACAGATTAGTTGAAGACAGTTTATTTTCAAAGTCAAAATACCATGTAGAACCTCAATTTCTAAAATACTAAAGGGGTATTGCAGTGAACAGTTTGTACTTTTCGGCAAAAGCTCCAGACAAAATTTATAGTACCCATGACAACATTTTTTGCTTAATATCAATGAACGCATAGTTTTGAAAAACTTCTCATTTATTTAATTTACTATCAATGTTTGAAATAAAAAGTTGTACCAATTTAGAATATTCTGAAGAAACCATTTTTCAATGGTATTGACGATATAAAAAAAGTCGTAATGTTGGAAAATTTGGAAAAAAATCAACATATTTTTCTTACACTAGTTCATATTTAACATGGATCAAAATCCATATTATCAAAATTCACCTTTAAATCCACCAGATTATGCACAAATGCAAAATAATCATGCTGAAAATACAAATTTTATAGCCATTGCAAATAAGTATAATCATTTTGAAATATGAATTAAAAAAATTAATATTGTTAAATTTGGTCATAAATATATCCAATTTTTGTCATTAACTAAAGATTTTCTCCAACTTATTCCAAAAATTTATATTTTGAAAATGAGAACTAAGCATCAAATTGAGCAACAAATTTGTAATAAGTAATGCTGCGTTTAGATTTAAAAGTTGACTTACACTCAAAAAAAGTCTGTTAAGTCAGCAAAATGTTTTCTGGGATGATCCTTGCAGAAAACTTTCTAATACCAGCAAAGGAATTAAAAACTTCAGCAAAAATTTTGCTAAGTTTGGCAAATGTTTTGGTGATATTACTAATTTGTTGTAATGATTTTTAGTGTAGTAAAGCGGATTAACTGCTTAAGTTTAATTAAGCCACAAGTAGTCAATCCACATTTTACTAGATAAACTTTTTTGTGACAGATAAAGAGACACTCTAACGTATGCATCTTTTTAAATTTTTAGATTTTAATACTTTCAAGCAACGTGTTTAAGATGAGATACAAAAGTCAGAAAAAAGAATAATGGATGGTAATATTTACAATTTTTATATGGATATCTTTAACTAAGGTTTTTACAGAAATGAATCCGAAGACTGAAGGCAATAAGAGGGTGGTAACAAGTATTTTAGAAAAGGTAAAACTTCTAAATAATTTAAAGTCGAAGAAAAAAGTACAATTAATTCCAAAAAAAAAACATTCTAAACTAATTAATTCTGTGCGTGTGCCACAGGATCGGTCCCTTCGTACCAGAGACCGGTCCTCTTCTAAGCCCTACCCTATTTAAACAAATATGAACTTTAACATTGGCTTGTCATAGGAGGGGGTCTTTTGTCCTGCTTTAAACCACATAGTGGCATGCCACAGGACTAACCAAAGATGGGAAAACCACAAGACTGTCGCAATAGGGTTAAAATAAACGAAAACTAAACAGCTTCCAATCTGTAAAATTCTTTCCAACTGGCTTTTTCATGTTAATAAGCATTCTGGTTAAGTGGTATGTCCTCAATTTACTGGTCAGAGGATTATTAATTTTAGGACAATTGACACTGCTTAACCCACTTCAGTATAAAATTATACTAGTCCTCTGATAAGTCCTTTTTAACCAGTCACTTTTAGGTCAATTGACTCCTCATTCCCCATAGGGAGTAGACTCTATATAGAATTGCGAAATATACTTGTTTTTATAGAGATCGCTATAATTTTCGGGTTGAGAATAAAAACTATCAAAGCTGTTCTCAAAGGTAAAGTTTGAGAATTAAATTTGTTAACAAATCGATTTTAAATCAGTTTCAATAGCAAATGCTTGTTGGGATATTTTATTTATTTTTTTTTTTTGTCAAAAGAAAATCGTTATAAAAGAAAAAGAGCACACAGACAGACAATATATTTAATATCATTTGAAACTTACTATGCTTGAACTCTTAACATACCTACTACTGTTTTGACAAGTAAAACAACATACTTTTAGTTAAATACATGTTGCCTCTTCTACCCAGCAACATATTTCTGTTGTACTTGTTGGTTTCTTTAATATATTATAAAGCAGAATTGCGCTGTTCCTCAGTTACTTATTGTGGATGCATGCTTTTGACTGGGAATTTTAGATTTTCAATAAAATAAAAACCAATGGCACAACTGTTTTGTAACCATCACAAATATTCTATGTTATGAGAGAGAGAAAAAAAAAATATATAAATTGAAAAAATGAAGACAAAAACTTTTTTATGAAAGTTGAGTTTATGTACTTTAGAAAAAATTGTAACCTTGTGCTAGAATTTCTATTTCTACTTTTTTAGATGAAAGAACACACTTAAAACCACAAAACCAACACGTTTAGCTTAAGTTTTAATATGGAAGAATGAATTGTAAATAATTAAGTGTTTTTTTGCAATTAGTTTCTCTGATTTGGGTTAAAATTGTTGAAAATTGTAGCTTGGATTTTATTTTCTCTTTTTAGAAGTAGTTATATTTGAATACATAATTATGGAATGAAGAAAAATAATAATATATACTTTGAAAGTTTTTATATTTAATTTATAGAAAAAAACAATATGATAAAGATGCCTATTTTGTATTTCCCCTAGGTGATATGATGCGGTTTTTCCACACACATTGTTCTTGTCACAAGCATTTCAGCTATATGAAATACAAAATTAATGTCTTAGTAACTCAATTAAAGGTTGAAAAATAGATTCATATAGTACACTTAAAAAAAAAGTTAGTAAAATCAGAAAAAAATTTTGCTGAGTCAGCTAAATTTTAGTCAGGAGGGTGCTTGAAAAAAATTTGCTAATATCAGCAAAAATCGTTTGCTGAAAATCAGCGAGCTGACTATTAGCAACAAAATTAGTAGATTTAGCAAAAGGTTTGCTAACACTTACTGGGTTAAAAATTAAAAACTCTTGCTAAAAATTAATAAAATTTTTGCTGAGTATTAGTAGACTAAAAAAACATCAAAAACATTTTAGAAAAATTGTACTTTCGTTAATTTATTTACTGGAAATCATTAAACATTTTTTGTGATTATTTTAAAAATAATTTACAATACGTTAGAAAATATAAAAATGTTCATACCCTTACATTGACGACATGAATTAATGTAATATATAAAGAAATATAAATAATTATATATAAAAGAAACAAAATTTTTTCAACTACAAACAGAGAAAAATTAAGCTATTTGACAAATTAAAATTTGGTTACTTAAACTCAAACTCGGTTATTACGAATTTTAGATGGTTGGCACAACTTAATTTTAGTTTTCACAACAAAGTTCGGTTAATTCAACTGAATTTTAGTTACAACACCCAAATATTCGGAAATCTAATGTAAATATCGTTGTAATAACTAAATTCTTACCATTAGTATACAGTTTTCAATTCGGTTGACGCTTTATTTCTCTGTGTGTACTTACATCAATATGTTGTCTAAGTGATGCTATTTTTTAAAGGAACGCAAATACCGCAGATATTTGTATATATATATATATATATATATATATATATATATATATATATATATATAACAAAATATTACATATACAACCCTTTTTCGCAATAAGAAAAATTAAACATTAAAATCTTCTTAAGATGTGTGTCTTTGACTTTAGCTTCACCAACTACCACTTTATATTTGTTTGTAATTATACCACACTGGATTATTAAACTTTGTAAACATTAAGTTTAGAAATACACATTTAATCTGTATTAAATTTAAATATTTTATTTTGTCTTTTATTGAATTAATAGACAATTACTTTCTCTAGCCGGCGACAACACAAAATTTAAGTAGTTTTAATCCGCCACTTTATTTTATGTATGAAAAATAGATACAAAAATCTTCCATGATTGATTTTTTTATATGTCTTACAAGAGTTGCACTTTTTAGTATCATTTTCCTCGTCACTACTACATCTTGACATGCCGCGACAGCTGATTCATTCTGCGTATATCTATCAATCTGATTGATGTCCACACTATAAATGTGCTTATCAGCACAATATTTTCGCTAAATAAATTAGTAAAACGTTAGTAAAATATTTGTAAAACATTAGTTCAAAACAGTTAAGTGCTGAATAAGTATAAACATAATTTTAGTTGAAAACATAATTTGCTGAAAAATTGTATACCAAATTTTGCATATGTCAAAAATGTATTTAAAAGAGTGCCTTGCCATAATTGGTCCGTCATATACGTGTTAGGGTTTTAAAATAAATAATAGAGAGCTGTATATTTGGGTTAACATTACACTTTTTATAATATTTCATAATTTCATTAATATTCATACATTTAGTTTTAAGATTTAATTTTCAAGTGTTTAACACATTTTATGAATTATTTCAATATTGCCTCATATTAATTTTGGATTTCAATGGAACTGTTTACAAAATCATATAAAGCGGTTCATTGGCTTAGTTACAATGGACTTTTAAGACATTCGTAAAGAGTTTTATTAATTCAATGAAACTTTTTAATATTAAAAAGTCTTAATGAAAATGAAAATTATTCAAGTTTGAGGCCATACTCTATATTTCTTTATTAGGATATTGTCCTAACAAATAATCTATATAGTTTTCTGTTTTCAAATTTATTATTTGACCCCTTTTAGGAATGTGTTGATAGATCTATTTCGGGAATTTTCTAGTTTCCCATCGTCAGAACACGTTTTGAAAGCGGTAACAATCCCATGCCAAACATCAAATATTCATATAAACTAGTTTACTCACAACATGAGAACTAATATATGAGCTTGAAGTTATAAATTATAACCATTGATCGAAAAATAAATTGAAAACTTGTTTGTTATGTGCAAGGTCCACCTCTGTTGGATATTCAATACACGTTTTTTTTTGTTTTTCTCTCCTTTTTTTATATTTTGTTTAGTTTATAAAAAACACAGGTGGAGTAAACTAGACAGTACTTTGTCTTTTATACAAGTTTTATATAATTTTTATTAAAAGTAAAAATTATGTTTTTTTATGAAACTGTTTTATAAATACTTCAAAGGCTTCATTGACGGAATGATTCATAAGTTTATGAACATTTTCATTAATTCTACAAACATGTCATAAACAATGACTTTAATGACACCTGTTTTATAAATTGAATGAAAAGTTTCAATGGAAGAGTTTTAGTCACAATTTTAACTTTTTACAAACTTCATAATTTTCATTAAAGCTATGAAGAAATTCACTGCTGAAGCGAATATAAATCGCTCAGTGTATCATTTAGTTATTAATACAAAATACCCTTTAAGATGTTGATGCGTTTATATTAATTTGTATTGTTAACATGAATTTTTTAAATTTATTTCTAAAAAGTGTAAAAAAAAATAAAATTTTGAGATCAGCAGCGAAAATTGGTAGCACTTAAAAAGTTCGTTACATGGTTATTTGTGTTGCACGGCTCAGATGTAATTTTCTTTAAACAAATTCGAAAAAACAAAACTTTTTGAATTTTTTTAGCTGAAACTACTGTAATGATATCCATATTTACGATTATTTAATGTAAAAAATAAGTTTTCCACCAGAACCGTTATATTTATAGCGAACAAATGTGTAGTATAAACTGTCGAATTTTTTTGTAAATGGTCCAAAGAAAAAAAAAATCGAAAGAATTCGGCCATTTTTTCCAGTAACTAAATTAAGCACAGTAATAAACAAGGTGTTAAGTAACATAAGTTTTTAATTGTTTAAAAATTTTGTTTGGTTAAAAACAGCCTCTGTTTAAATTTGAAAATTGCCACAAAATCTTAATTTTTACCGCTATTTTGTCAACATTCTTTTGCCTCCGAATATAAGTTTGTTTATAAACATACACGGTTATTGCACGTTTCGGAAAGACAACTAACCATATATATGAATAATGGCAAAAATCACCGATTTTCTATAGTTCCTCCCCAAGCCTTATTCGAATTCGGCAATTTTTTTAAAAACTATTTTATTTAAAACAATAATTTTTCTAAGTGCATATCTGGGTTTGGAAAACTAAAGACACATATTGCTTTACAAAAGTCTTATAAATTTCTCGCATTGGTCGCGCCTGAACCCTTTATAAAATATGGACACAGCAGTCGATATTCTAAGAAATTTGTGTTTTGGAAATTTTCTAAAAATTGTTGTGAATTGTCGGATGGCAGACTTGGGGCGAGGTCAATTACATTTCACAATCGTTCACTTGTGCAATATTTCTATATCCTTAATAATATCAGATCTACACTCACACTTGTTAGCTTAATCGCTTGCTTGGAAATTTTGTAAAATGTTTAATACCAAACACGGGGATTAATAACAACATCTGGGTATTTAATTGCAGGGCAATTACTCAATTACACCCAATTACATGTAATTGAACATAAAAAAGTAATTGACCTGTAATAAAATACACAGATATTGGATAATTCTCAAGGAAGCATTTAAGCCTAAAATTATGTACGTAGTTCTGAAATTATTAATGATATAGGAAAATTTTACAAGTGATTGATTATGAAATGTAATTGACGTCACCCAAATTGTCGGATAGTTTATGAACAATTTCAAGAAATATTTTTTACTAAATGTTTTTTTATGATATGGTTTTACTATGCTAACCTTATAATAGATTTTCTACATAACTATTTAACTACGGAATGTTGTCGTAAAAAGTTAGAGAATTGCCCTACTGATCTGCTTATAGTATCTAGTTTTCTTAATAATTTTTTTTTTTTAATAAATCCCCCAGTGTGCACAGATGTAGCCGATTTTGGAAATTTAGAAAAAATGTATAACGAACAAAGATAATTTTTAAACACACAACTTAAAGTTAAGATGTGATAATTTTTATACAAAAAATAGTTTTTTCAAAAAAAAAAAATGTTGGCTGAGTAACACCATAAAAAATGTGACGAATGTACCCCCTTCCATCGTACTTTATTTGTCAGCATCATCTAGCACTGCTGAGCAAAGGGCTCTCACCGATATTTTTCTTCAATAACTCGCCGTACAATATCAGCCACTTTTGTTCTACACACAGCGAAATAAAGAGCCAACCGAAGAGAAAATTAATTTTAATGGTAACAACTTAAAAATTCAATGGTATTTACATTATTGCTCAATTTCCTTTATTCTTCTAAATTTTGGAATTCAATAGTTGATTTCAGTCATTGGGAAGTCAATCGATTTTAGCTCAATTGCCAAATTGAAAAAAATCGCTAAACATTAAAGAAAAACGCCATAAAATAAATAATTCGCTAAAATTTTAAAAATCGCCAAAGTAAAATAAATCGCTTGAATTGAATAAAATAAATCTCCCAATCTTGGTATGTCAATAGAGAATCTTTACGTGTAATATAACGACAACAAATTTACTTTACTACTTTCCCACTTAAAGTTGAAGTAACAATAATAAATATAGAGCGAAAATAAAAAGAGCTTCGAAAACACCAATCTTATTTCTTCATTAATAGAAAACACCTGGCATGTAGTTGATACGATTACGACCAGCATCACATTTTCTGTCAAACGTGTCCCTCAAATAGAAGAATTTGTCGGTAGTTAACACTAGATGGAGCCATAGAGACACCTGATGTATAGATTGGTATCTAAGAAAATGCATCAGTGTCAACCATTGGCTCTAAGTGATTTTTTTCAAATTTTTTTTCCTATATGTTGAAAAAAAAAGTAATTATAAACTTCTTTTTCGGATTCGATAATATGGTCTCAAAACCGAACAACATTAAAATTCGTGTAAAACGCTTAAATTCAAACCCATCGCTAAAATGAAAAAAAATTTGCAAAATTAAAAAAAAGCTAAAATTAAAAAAAAAAAAAATCGCCACAAATTACTAAAAGTGAAAAAAATCGTAAATTAAAATTAAACGCTAAAATTGAAACAAATCGACACAAGTGGAAAAAATGCTAAATTAAAAAGAAAGACTAAAAATAAAAAAATTTTAAAAATCGTCATCTTTAGTTTTCTGGTTTTTATATACATCGAGATTATTTGTATGTTATTTTCAATTTATAACGAGCTTTCAACCTCCGTATGAAAACGAACCAATTCAAATATATTAGCTAGGTTGATACTAGTATTTCGTCCTGGCTAAAGATCTCATCATAACCCGAAGTTTTAGAAAATCTAGAGCCTCCATAGTAGGCAGAGCTTTAACAAAAAACCTATTAATCATCAAATTTGCTTCATTCTTGTCTTCTTAGTAATCAAACACGTGGTTAGGGTCTTTCCTTATAAGCATCATGTCATTACTAAATGTTGAAGACCAAAAATACTGCTGAAGACCAAAATTTAGATTTACTCTGGCTCAAGTAAGATTTTCTAGAGTTTTATTAGTGTTTTGTTCTTATATTCATGGAGACTTTTGTATGCTACTTTCAATTTATAACGTATATTTACAAAAATAAACATGTTAGCTAGGCTGACACTGCGATTTTTGATATTTCGATCTGGCTAAAGATCTCATCGGAACCCGAAGTTTTAGAAAAGTTAGAGCCTCCATAATAGGCAGAGCTTTAACAAAAATACTATTGATTATCAATTTTGCTCCATTTCTGTCTTCTTAGTAATCAAACACGTGGTTGGGGTATTTTCTTAACAATCATAATGACTTACTAAATTTTAAAAATTATCAAATTCAGTAAATTTGAATAGATCCAATAAAACTTCACAGAATAAAAATTAAAAAAATCAATGTTCGTAATCGTGTTCGTAATCGTGTTCGTATTCTATTCATGTAGTGTTCGTATTCGTGAGATATATATGTGTATATGATCAGTCATATATGGTTTGCCATAAAGAAGTTTGAATTAAAAAAATAATAATAACACCATATACACTATTCTGACGAACTCTAATGTTTATAAAATCTCTTAACAGTTTTTTATTTTTCGAAAAAAGTAGCTGTGAGAAAAAGTATGGGTTATAAATAACAATGGTATGTATTATTATGACGTGTTTAATCATTTAAATTTTATTTCACTTTGTTTACACTTTGGATACCATAGTTTGGTTGTATTCCTTTTACACTGCAAACTATTTAAATCCCTAAATTACTACTATTAAATATCAATCTACAATTTGCCTGACTTTATGTCATTTATCAGTCCAAAAGTGATTAATTCGTTGTTTTATAAAACCCCATAATTTCCTTCTCCCATATATAAACTTGATAATGTTCTGATATTTATTATTGTTTAACATAAAATTATAATTTTTATACATTTTTTTACTAATAACAATGAAAACAACAAAAATTTATCATAATTTTTTATCATGTCGCATGTCATTTGGTTGTTTTGCTTATGTTTTTATTGTGAAACACAATAACACTTTATTGGCCCCTATAAATGTGTTGTGTGGTGTGCTGTATGTTCAAATATGTTATTTGGTTGAATTGGTTTTTGTCTGAAGGTAAATATATAAAAAAATCTAGTATGTATTTAAAACAATAAACCGTAGAACGAAATTCATGTATTCTTGCCACGGTTATATTAATGTAAATACATTAAAAGTCCAAAATCAGGATTTCTAGGGTTGTGTAATTGCGACATCATTTGGTATTAATATGGTCAGTGCATACTAATTAAGAAGTCAGCACATAAATCAACCATTTTAAATGATTTTCTCTTAATTTCTTTACTTTTTATGTAATACAGTGGAGCTCGGTATAACGTACTTTTTTTATATCGAACGATTTTTCTGTTCTCAATGCATTTACTAACATATTTCATACAAAATAATACGGTTATTACGAACAACGTTTATAACGAACTTTTATATAACGAAATAATTTTTTGACTCTTTTACGAGTTTTCATACATATTTTTACGCTTATAACGAACACATAAAAAATAGAGATTCTAAATGAAAATTCAGCTAAAAATCTTAAAAACGGTAGTTTTAAAATTGAAAATTTACAAAAAAATTAAAAATGTATGAAACGTAATTTCAGGGAATTATTGCTTCGAAATTATAATCAAAAAATTAAAAATAAGAAGAATTTATGAAAAAATCCTAAACTTTTAAATTTTTTTTTGGAAAATGTTAGCGAACTTTGCTTACAATGAACTAAGTCGTCCGTATTACACTGTACTTAAAAATAAAGTTCATCAAATTGTAATAATTTCCATACGAAAATAATGTAGTGTAAACTTTTGTGCTAAATGCCAAAATATATTTGTTATATTCGTAAGTGAAACGTAAAGGGAGTTAAATAACGATACAGCATGGATACTTGAGGTATTCAACGTGGTATGGCCAACGAATGCGCTCATTTTTAATTATTTTCATTTAAATTATTGGTAGCAAACTTAGACTTAGAGTCTCTTAAAGCATCACAAACATTTTAAATAACAATGATTGAATAATTTAACTTAATTACATAAAACATTTAACATAAACATTTTAAAGAACCGACAAAAATGAAACCTAAGCGAAACGTAAATAATTAATCTTTGAACGGATTACTAACTGCCATTTGAAAAACAATACACGGGTTGATTAGGCAAAAAGTTCCACAATTTTAGAGCACTACGTCTTGATCTGGACATATTTATTTAACGATATAAATAGTCATGTTGCTATTTATATCGGAAAATAAATATGGCCAGATGGTTCTTTTTTATATAAAAGCATTTAATATGACGATTGGTGTCGTTTCGATAAAGTAGAGTCGATGCGGAAATCTATTGAAAATTTAAACTGTATTTTAAATGTATTTATATACAAAGTAAGCAAATTAGATAACTCGTTGCCTTTAGAATTCAATTTAATTGCTTTGAACTCTGGACACGATGAAATTATAACGTTTTAATTTTATTATAACTGCTTATCTTAGAACGCCATATTTAAAGTTAAATTAACAAAATTAAACAAATAAGTCGCAAAATTTAATACAATAAAAAATAATTGTGATTTGAATTTCGACTTTGCTTCTAAAATCAACCCATTTGTGTTATCATATTCAAAAATTTTCTGAATGCTTCTAACAAATTTCACTATATTTTTGTAAAGTTGTATCATTAGTCATACACTCAGGGAACTTCTGCTTTAAAAATATGTAGTTGTTTGGGTTGTAATACAGTTTCATTATTTTTAATGTAAATGTAAGTCATTTGTAGAACAAATAAAATTTTTAACTTTTTTTTATTTTATTTTATTAATTAATAATCATATAATTACAAATTATATACTATTACCCTAACCGAGCACTAGCTACTATGGCCTTCGGCGCGTTGTAGCGAAAACAGACCAGTGCCTCTGGTGGGAATCGAACCCACGACCCCCGCACTGATAAGCCAGCACGCTACCAACTAGCCTACCGGGGCGCACAAAATTTTTAACTAACCTTGTAGTTCATTTAAAAAAACAACTCACATCAAATGACTGTTTTATGATTTTACATTCATTTTTACAGTTGTTTTTTGTTATTTAAAAAATAAAAATAAATAAATGTTTGTTTATTTTTTACTACCATGTGGTTCATTTTTACTACAATTGTTAGTCCATTTTTTGAACATTAGAAAACAAATGACAATGTTAGTTGAATTTAATGAAATGTAAGTCATCCCTTTTTTAAATGAAATTTCATTTGTTTTGACTGCAATTGCTGTCGTATTTACCAACATAATTTCCTAAGTGTATATTTTGGGAGTTTGGAGGCTTTCTCCCTAAAGAACACATTCCACGTCATTTATTATAAGTCAGCATTTTGATTAATTGAGTAATCGAATTAAGAGAAATTAGGCATAAATGTTACAGAGGAGGCCTTATTTGATTTTAAAGATGTAAAATATATCCTTTACTTTCTTTAATGTAGAATTTCTCAACTCAAAAACTCAAAATCCTTGTACAATTCAAAATGAAATTTTACCATCTCCATTTTTGCAATACAACATATAACATATGTGGAGTTCCGGCTAAGAGTTAAATTTTTATGTAAAAAAAAAATTATTTTTTTTTGATGGCACATCAATGAAAGTTGGCATAAGTATTGGGAGCTATCTTAGCATAAGAGATTCATTCGCGTCAATTAAATCGCGTGAGAGGGTCAAAAGTTATGGCGGTTTAAAGATATGGCGGTCTTTAAATTGTTGAAATTTTTTTTTTTGGTTTTTTTAAATTTTTTTTTGCATTTGTTATTAAAACATGGTAGGCCATATCTATTCTAATATTTGATACATCTTTAACCCTTTAACGACCACCGCTAGGTATTCTTGTCAATGGGTTCTTAGCGATTATATATTTAAGAGATATGGTAAGTGTGTCAAAAAATGAATTAAAGAGGAGTGTTAGGGTAACAATAGCGTAGTAGTCAGAAAGTCTCTATTTGCATCCACTTACATACTGCAAGTCCTTAAAATTTGTGAAGTAATAATTTATTTTTTAGGGGCATAAGTATTATTTTTGTTCTGGTCTGTTCTTAAATTAAAAAAAAAAAAAAATATTTATTATCAAAAGTAGAGATTTTATTAATTCAGATAAAAATTAATGTTGCGTATAAAATGTTTCATATATATATTATTTTTTTTTTGTTTTTCTTTTTTTTAATAACAGTTAGTGGATAATATATATTCATTCCATAATGCGAACACGGTGGATGATGGATACATTGATCACATGATAAATAATTTAAATACAATGTATCACTTTCGGTATTATTCCAAATAACTTGAAGGATTTTCTTGGGGATTTTTGAATTTTATTCTTTGTCTTCTTAGACAGTGTGCAATTAATACTATAATAATATGCACATATTTTCAATTGTTGAGATAGGCGTGGTAGAGAAGATTAAGCATACTTTTTCTAAAATCAGAACTACATTGTAAATTTTTATTGAATTAGACTGCGCAGATTCTGGTAACACAACCTTCATCAGTAATCCTTTTGCCAATACCGTAATTATTTGTTATGGTTTTTATTGTTTGATTGCATCTATATGAAATCTTTATTTATTAAATGCAATCCTGACCGTGGTTTGAACCTGCTTTCTTTGCCACATGCACTTCGCACTACACTTTAGACAGGCGCTTTAACCGCTTGATCTAAAGTCAGTTCGATTTTTGCTATGGCTTAAAACCAGTTTTCAATTACACGGGGTCGATTTTACATTTAATTGTAATTTTTAATTGACTGTGGTGCTGGTTGTAAATTAGGTATTAATATTTGATCGATTACTCCTACATCCTCTTCGGTTATTAAAAAAATATTGATAATGGATTTATTTAAAGAAATAAATTTACAATGTCTTGAGCCAACAACTAACAAATGTAAAGTAGTTGCGATTTTTTGTCTAAAAATTATGTGTTTATCCAAAATCGCGATTTATTCGCGGTGAAACAATTTTTTCCAATTCTTTATAACATATTTAGGATATGTGTGGTCAAATTACTGGCAATCGTCTGATTAAACCAGTAATTAAAAAAAAAAAATCTGGGATGCTTTTTTATAACAAGAAACTTAATATGGCCCAAAAAATCAATAATCATCAAAATTTTTTAAACCGCCTCTGATTTTATAATAATGCATTAAATGGGATTTCATTTAAAAAAAAATTCATCCGATATCGTGCAAAGCCTTGGATGTGCCAGATCAAAATAAGTTTAGATAAATACATCCCGCTCACCTAATAATGACGTAAAGTAAAAAATGAAAAACCAAATCGGTTCTTCGCGTTAAGGCACGTCTTTTGATGTATTAAATTTGAACAAAATGCATTAATTGCTACTAAAAAAAATTAGAAAAAGATTTGTAAAGTTCGCACATTTTTCAAAAATGCCATAAAATTTTTGCAATTTATTTTTTATAAACCCGCCAGTGATTTTTTTATGTAAACTCGCAAAAACTCAGTTACGCAAGAGTCCACCAAATTTCGAATGAAACCACGAATGTGCCTCGCAAAAAACTGGTATTTTAAAAAATTACTTTTTTTCTTTCGAACTTTGATCTGCTGAAACTCCTTAACTATTCGTGGGACATTAACGGGATTGATTCCAAAATGTTAAAGATTTACAACAGCTACCAACTCTAGTTCAACTTTTTCATTTTATAGAGGGGGCCGAAATCCCTGATCAAAAAACCTCGAAAATTCAAAAACTCTTAATTTTTGGTTTCAAAACTTAACAGTTTTATAACTTCTTACCAAGCGATGAAGCATCTATCAAAACAACATTAAAATAATCTCTTATATGTACTGACTTTGTGTTATGCCGGAAAAGATTGAAATATAAGGAGAACTTAAAAAAAAAGCGAAAGAAGGGAAAAACTATGGACTATTTCAAGCCATTTTTATCGATTTTTCAAATTTAAACCCTCTGTAACTTTTACGGATAAAGTGGGGTAATCCTTAAACACTGCTCAGTGATGGTGCAAGGTCCTGTTTACACAACTGCATTTACAGTTTTTCTAAATTCAAAAAACTGCCGTTTTTTTTAAACATTTATTTCAGTTTCACTGAGTTGAAATTTAAAAAAGATTTTGTGATATACAACACTTAGTACACTTTGTGAAAACCCTTCATACATTTAAAACAATTAAAAAGTAACGAAACAAACAATTGGATTTTTATTTTAAAAATAAAAAAAAATACATAAACTAAATACCGTAAAACCCAAGGTACCAGAAAAACTAATTCGTGGAATAAACTTCCCTTATAATTATTATTTTTTGTTTAATTCAATTTTATAAATTTAAAATTCAAAAACGTTTTAAGAAAAATTGCTAAATTTTTGGAATTTTGTATTAAAAATGGAAAACTGTATGAAAATGTTTTTGTGGGTGGTGTCAAAAACAGTTCAACTTTAACGAGGGTTACTCTTAGCAAGTTCCTATTAACAGTTGTTACATTCAAATTGTTAAGGTTTGTTCATCAGGAACTAAGTTCTTCTTTAAAGTGGTTTACAGAACAAGACTTCTTGAAAAAAAAATCATCAAACAAATATAAAATTCCCAAAAAAGTTAATATTTGAGCCAAAAAATTTGTTTGTGTTCTTTTTTTAATATGTCTTTATCTCAATATCTGCATGATATCAATGAATTTTAAATCTATGAAGTTTCACTGGAACTCAAAAACCTAAAACACGGTGAAAATAAATGTTCTGGAGTAAATATAATTCGAAAAATATTAGGCTTATATTTTTAACGCCGAATTGCATTGTTTTAAAAATCTAACGTGAAAGAAAAATTTAAAAATTAAAAAGTGAAATCTATTACAGATTTTCCGTTTCTATTTTATTTCAGTTAAAAAATATTATATTCAATCAAAACTAAATAAATATGAAAAATTGCGGTGATTAGAAGCTTTAATTTTTAAATTTTTATTCTCTAAAGCTATCTATCCAGTCAGAAAAAAAGTGCGTGTATTTTTAATGCGCTATAAAATACTCTACCGATATGGCATAATTTGCCAATATTTTTTATAACAAGGAGGAGCATTAACAAGGGAGGTACGAGTATCTTATGAACTTCGGATATGTTGAAGAGAATAAAAATTTAAGGGACCAGTGTTATTTTAGCTGCCCAATCTCATGTTCAGGCGTTAATAAGCGTTTGCTTTTTTTCAGTTTATTTCGTTCTGTTAAAAATAACTAAAGATAATTTGGTATCAAATGAAAACACATTAACTGGAGCACAAATTATGCCCAAATATTTTCAAGTATTTTCGTTATTAAAAAAATGTAACGTTAAATCTGGCATTTTATTAAGGCATTTAGTTGCATTAAGCTAAAAGTAATACATACCAATGCCTATTTAATTTAATCGAGGGGGGTGTCTAAGCTTTTTATTCGATATTCGAAACCAAAGTTTATTTAAATCTGAAAGTTCGGGTCGGAATAACTGCCTTTTTAGGTAAAAAAGAGGATTAATGACATTAAGGCGCTCAAATCTCTGTAGCCAGGCGGGACATAACGAAGAAAAATCATGACATTTTTCACTACTATCCAACGCGCTTCGGGTTATTTATTTATTTATTTATTTTATTTATTTATTAATCCATATTGTAATACAAAACCATTAAAGCCAAAAAACGTATTACATAGCAATACAATCCTGAGTATAATACTTAACCTAATCTATACAAATAACTTATGTAAATATAAATCATGCATAAATAACTGCACACATCAATTTAACTTATTGGCTCCCCAGCCGTAACAAATTATAAAAAGTACTATTAAAAAGAGATTCAGTTAAGTATTATAATCCGGTAGTTTTCACAACTCATATCAAGCAATAAGAATCATAGAAGCAAGTCCCAAGATAATTTAACAGCTACTGTAGAGAAAACATAAAAATCTATCGCATAAACTTGAGAAGTGATTCATAAGCTTAAGGCGAAAAACATTATTGGATTGCGAAAAGATACGCAATTCATGCGGTAAACGATTCCAGCAGCGAGCCACCCATACAATAAAAGACCTCTCAAACACAGAACACCTGATTCTAGGTATTATAATTTGCTTATCCCTAGTAGACCGCGAAAAAGTAAATTCTTTACATAACAGGACAGGTATGCCACTTTTAATAATGCGATGAAATAGGAGAATATTACGGTACTTAACGAATTTATCAAAGTGGCATCCTAAGAATTTCTTCACAAATTCAGAAATATGTTCACATCTACGGATATTAAACACATACCGAACAGCATTAACAACTCGCTCCAATATCTTTAAGTTCGAGGCAATGGTCCCTGATACCAGCTCAAGTCCATATAAGATCTGCGGCATAAGAAGTGCATGAGCTAGTCTACATTTAACCTGAAATGGCAGAAAAATATTCGTGGAATATATTCTACGTAAAGTACAAGAAACCCTACGATGTACAGATTCAAAATGAGACTCATAACTAAGCCTGTTATCAATGATAATACCCAAACATCTATGTTGGCTTACAAAATCGATCTTAGAGTTCCGAATAAAAATCTCAAAACCATTCACAAAGTTCTCTGACGATCCAAACAATATAGCCTTAGATTTAGAAGGGTTAACAACCAGCGAATTACTAGAAGACCACAGGTAGATCCCATTAAGGCAGTAGTTAATATTAGCCTCTAATACATCGGCAAAATCTCGACCAGTACTAAACAAAAGCAAAATATCATCTGCAAATAAAAACGTCTTACACATACTAGAACTTAGAACTGCAGGTAAATCATTAATGTAAAGTATAAATAAGAGGGGGCCCAAAACCGACCCCTGAGGAACTCCAGATGTTAGTGAAAGAATACTAGAAAGCCTACCATCTAAATCTACAAACTGTGATCTATCACATAAATAAGACAATATGAGTTTACAAGCCGACTTTGAAAAGTTGAAGAATTCTTTAAGTTTTATAACCATAGTAGAGTAACATATAGAATTAAAAGCTTTGGTTAAATCAAGAGAAACTAGCACACTTAACTTATTTTCGTTCTCACAACTTCTAATAGCATCAGTTAGATTTAGCAAAAGCGATGTAGTATTAAATCCTCGGCGAAAAGCATACTGAGAATCAAAAATTTCATTCCTGGTAGATTTAAGCATTTGATCCTTAATATATGTACCACCACCTTGGACAGCGCAGGTAGAATAGAGATTGCTCTCAAGTCATCAGGACCACGAACAGTACCAGATTTCGGAATGGGAACAACCTGTGCAATCTTCCACGCCGAGGGAAACACGGAAGTGGTCAAAATAGCATTAACTAAATGCAAAATAAGACCAGAAATATGAGGATAAATAAGTTTCAAAAACTGAATGGAAACATTATCAACACCAATTGACTTGGACTTTACCTTATTTAAGGCTTCAAAAACTTCATATTCAGTAACACAATGAAAAGAAAATGCACCATCCATATCGTCAAAAAGATCAAAATCTACTTCAAAGTCCCTAGCAGGGCCTATACCACGAACAAAGTACTCATTCATTACATTAACATCACCATCACAAACGATATCACTAGAATTAACGCATCCAGCTCTCTTTAATACCTTCCTCATTCCAGAAGTATCCAACCCCCCAAACAGTTTAGCGTAATGCTTTCTCTTTTCCCTTCTAATGGTAGATTTCACTCTGTTTCGAAATTTACAAAAAACACTCCATTTATGACTTGTAGGATCAGTTTGATACGCAGAAAAAAGGCAGATCTCGAAGAGATCTTGCCAGCACAATAGTTCTAGCCTTCATCCAAACATCATCACCGGATGAACGAAAATACCGCTTAACAGGCACAAAAGTATAAAGATTCTCAATAAGAGAATCAAAATAAAAAGCATTTATTATTAACATCAACCGCCTCAAAAATTTGTGAAAAATCAAAATTCACCAAAAAAGCTAATAAGCCATTCCAATCAATGTTATTGAAGTCAAGGTACGCAACAGATGAATCAACACGTTCTAAATTCATTTTAAAAGATGAAAAAATAAGAGCATGATGGGAAATAGATAATAATAGAAATATTAACCAAAGAGCTATCACTCACTAACATAAAATCAATCAATGAGGTAGATTGATGTTGCACATCAAAGTGAGAAGGCCTAGAATTGTGGCAAATGGACAAGTTAGATCTAGTACAAAAAGAATGTACTAAATTAGACTTTGCTGCATTGAAGAGGTTGCAATTAAAATCGCCAACAACTATTACATTTGAATAATTAAGGAAAAGCTCATAATGAAGGTTCTCAAACTTACCAAAATCAGCAGGCGGTGGCAAGTACACTACACCAAATAAAACTTTACAACTCCCAAAATACAGCTCTAAAAAAAGTGACTCACATTTATCAAATATCGAAACTTTAGACACAATTTAAAATTTAAGTTTACTAGAAATGTAAATTCCAACACCACCACCCCTTGCACCCACACGATCATTACGGCAGAAACTTGTACCCAGGTATCTCAACAGAAAGACTCGAAACATTCTTAGTTAACCAGGTCTCAGAAATACCAATCACATCAAAAACAGAACCACCAATCACACTCTTAATTTCATCAAATTTAGAAGTTCTTAATGCAGGTTTCAAACTGTTACAGTTAATATGAGCAACATTAAACTGTCCCATATATGGTCGCAATTCTGATTTAAGATATGAGTTGTCACTAACTACCGGACCAAGATTTTCATTAAAAGACATCAAAGTTAAAAATTACGGCTACAGTGGGGAACCAAAAGTAACAAAATGATTGAGCAAAAATATCAGTCAATATATACATTTTAATACTAATCCTGATAAATATTAGACAGCCAATAAAGCAGCATAAAAAGTTTTAGAGCAAAAAACAATAATTAATTATATTAGTTACAAAGACTCAATATGAGCAAAAAAAAAATATATAAGAACCAAGATATAACGCCAAAACTCAAGTCAAACCTTGAACACAAGGGAATATAAAATTTCACGATAACGTTATATCCAGCTTCAGAAATACATACAAAAAAACAAATTTACTCTAACACAGCACCACCACCAAGTCGAAGGGCTGCACACCCAGCTGCATCACGAACTTCCAACTCGTTCCCATTTGGCAAAGTAAGCTTAGCTTTGAGTTTATCAGCATTAAAGATTTTATACTTTGTAATTATCTTATCAACAAGCAGGTCTCTACAAGCAGCATTCAGCCTAGTGGCTGACGGAGAGAAATGATCATTTAGAAAAACTCTACTTTCAATCCGTTTCTTTACAGCATTACCCACAGCAGATTCAACTTGTTCACCAACAGCACCGACATCATCATCATCATCGTCATCGTCACCAATGACATCACACTTTCTTAAAGTTCGGGTTTTAAAGTATTCACATCATAATTTTATCCCGAAGGAATACATTATTAATTTCACCAATATAAGTCTCTTTCCATTAATATAGCACACATGATTAATTTCATAACCAGCAATAGATATGCTATAAAAAAGCACCCAAGGCCACAACAACTGCAACTAAATCCTTCAACCCCTTTGGCAAACCTCGGATGACAATGTCGGCCCGATTCAACCTTCGGTGCAGAACATGGTCCTCTATTTCCAAAGAAGATATTTTAGAGGTGGTGGACAACTCAACATTGTTGATGCGCGTGTTACACGACAACACGTCAGCCTTAATTTCCTTGACACTAGAAGTCATTTGCTCCTTAATCTCACCAACAGCATCAGTGAATGCAGCTTTGATCGAAATTAGATCATCATTACCTTTTGATATAAAGGAATCAAATTACGGTTCAAGTCCCGAACCTCATGGCAAGGGACCTTATTACGCCCAGTGCCCTCCAAGCACACTGCACACACAAATGAAAGCGCTTTATTTGCCCTAAGGGCCACAATTTCTCATCTGAAATCAGGGCAAAAGCTGAATGTATCCATAAAGCACACATTTTGCATTGAATACTGCCCTGCTTCCCTATAGTTTCATGACAAATTCCGCATTTGTGAATACTAGGCACATAGTAGCAATAAAACCAAGGAAAAACAGCAACAACAACAACCAGCACACGTGAAGAATTTGTAAAAAAAAACTTGGTTCAGGTTAAAACAAATTCACAATTTACACGAAACAATATTTTTTTGAAAAAAATAGCAAAAAAACTAATATAATTAATTTACAGGTTTTAAAATCAGGAATATTTAATTAAGAAAAAATAAATAATCAGCCGTCACAAAAAAACCACACTACTCAGGCATAGCGTTGCCAGATTTAAATCCCCCTTACGAA
>CM037854.1:98731315-98824878 GCA_021234595.1 Delia radicum
TTTATTTATGATCAGTTGTATTTTTGTCTTTTCAGAGTCAACAAATTAACAAACAAAAGTCATTTAATCCACTGAACAACATGTGATGCGTCTTTTCTTCTCTACTTTTTATGATTTAAATGTACCTATGAATATTCAAAATAATTTTATAATATAAGAAATAAATTCTAATTATAAAGAAAACATAACGCAAATTTTCTGCAACATATTTAATATAATCAATAAAATTTTATGGACAATTTTCATAGTATATATATGTTTTGTGTTATGTTCATGTTATTCTATTTACTACATGTGGAAAATTACAATACAAAAAGTAAAAAATGTTCCTTTATTGAAAAATTAATAAGACTGATGTTTAAAATATTTAGTGACATTTTTGGTTGATTTCTATTTCCATTTCTATTTTGCAACAGTTTTACTAATTGTTAGTAATTTTTACTAATTTTATACTAAATTAATTTCACTAATATTTAGTACAAAATTTGGTTAATTTTAGAAAATAAATTTCCATTAAGAGTTTACTAAAATTATAATAAATACAGTCACGTTTTGCTAAAATTATCAAAACGATCTGCTGGCCTTATATTAGCAAATTACAGTTTTTTCTGTAACTTTTACAGACTTTTTTCATTTAATTTAGTAGTTTACACGATCAATATTTATTAGCACTTTATGTTTGTCCGAACGAAAAACCACTTTGACAAAATAACTTTTTCTTACTGATATAACTACTTTTAAATTACTCTCCTTTGACTGTGTGAACATCTGAATAGCGCGATTAATTATTTAGTGATTAAATTCTCGAAACCCGAAAGAATAAAAAAAAATATTAACAACGAGTTTTATATTAAAATTGGGAATCAAATATGTAACATAAATATTAATACCGGTCTTGCTTTTAGATTTCTACAGAATGTAATCAGATATATTTGCACTTGCAAATATTTCTATATAAAAATAGCATGAAGATTCGTCATTTTGCGGAAAACTTTACCATACAGCAAAAAATAACTTGCGCCATTGCCTTAGTATTTTTTTTTTTTTTGTGTTTGATGTATTATTTTACATTTACTAATATCTAGTTATTCTAATGTTGCAAAAAACTGCAATATAACCGAAACCCCAAGACGAAGTGTAACTATAAAAATCGTCAAATTCTTGTTTGATATTTTCTCCATAATCTAAGGGATGATCGCTATGAAATATGAACATTGTTTATAATCGGGACGCCCTATGGTCCATATGTTTTCGAAAACAATAATATTTTTTAACAAGAGTAAACAATTTGTTTGTTTTATCTAAAATTGAACATCCCTTCTTCAAAAAGTTAAACAATTCTTTAAATTACCTACTAGGCGTATTTATTGCATACACATATTTTCACATCACTCATTGTTTCCAAGGACAGTTTTTTTGAGAGAACTACCTACATTTCCTCAATTTTAACCGATTTCAAAAATTCTTTTTTTGCATTTTCTCAATTAAATTCACAAATGAGTCATTTTCGATTTTTTTTATTTCATGTTTATTGTATTTGTAATATTTTTGTCTAACTTTTTTGTTCGAAAACAATACAGTTCTCGGGGAATTTACTGAGGTAGGAAGGCATTTAATACTCTATTAATCTGTCAAAACGTATTTTTTTTATTTTTTGGTTGTTTCAAACAATTTATTGCCCTAATATTGGTGTGAGCGGTGTTCTTGGGTTTGATGCCCGCATTTTTTAAAGAAGCAACAGAAGATACACAAAGTTTTATGACAAAGAACATTATTTTTTTTTCTGACTTTTATACTTAAATATTAACTTAGCATACACAATAAATAGAAAAACAAAAAAGAGAAGTGATGTGATGTTAAAAACATCAACATAACGCATTATTTTGTTAACAGACGAGAAAAAATCTTATCAATTAACTATAACTTAAAAAAATTAAAAAAACGTTGCAATGATTTTAAATCAGAAAAATAAAGACTAACAAATCCTTAATTGCAATCAATTTATTAAATTGAATATCAGTGAAATGCGAATAGTAAAATACCTTATGCGGTCAAAGCACCAGAGAAGGAAAATCCTGGAGTGGCCAAAAACAAATAATAGCAGCATTTACAACAATAATAATAATAATAGAGGTCCCGATGAAAAACATTTCTATATAGCCATATACATCTTGATATCATCATATATGCTTATATGTGGGGCAAATCATACGATATATGTTCATATCATCAGATATGATGGTATCGTATGTATAATATTAGCATATCTTTTATATCTGCTCATATGAAATATATGACCATATATTTTTCTATGTATGATCATATGTAAGTGTATGCGCTACAATTCATCAGAAATATTTCTATCACTTTTATATATAATTAGAATTATATGTCAAAAATATCATTATATAAGTATAATACAATTTTAGGAGAAGTAAATCACTTCTTTTATTTTTTAGCACCGCACACTGGGGATTTTGTATGGAGGTAAGGAAAAAATATATTTGTCAAAAAATGTAGTGATTTCATCACAAATTTAGTTTTATTTATATAGTAATACACAAAAGTAATAAAAATAAAGAAAGTTAGAGAAATGTATATCGTTACCTACAATGTAAAAAAGCAATAACTAACAAAAAATTTAAATGATTTTTTATAATTTATTGTAAATCTGTTTTTAATTTCATCAACAACTTTAGATTTATTTATATAGTAATACACAAAAGTAATCAAAATAAATAAATTTATCATAAAAAAAGTCATAAATGTTTTTCCAAAGAATTTTGTGATTATCTCGAGCAAATTTTGAAATTCATACCTTCACTTAATTGTGAATAAAAGCGAAATGCGTCATAGATTTTCATGATTTATGTCTCATTTTGTTCATAGGTTCTGCGACTTTACGTGAAAGTAATATGACTTGCCAAGATTTAAATTTTGGATTTTTTATGAATTAAAAAAAAAAAAAAAAAAATTTTTTGGGCAAAAAACATTTTTTTTTTAATACATTTATTATAATTGCGAAACTGAAGCTAAGCATCATATAAACAGATGAAAGAATTGTAATTCTTGATTTTCTAATTTTTTTCCGTAAAATCCGACTAGTGGTTCTCGAGTTATGTTAAACAAAATGCCTTATCAGAATTTGAGTCCCGAATCAATCAGCTGAAAAATGTTGTACTGTGTAATGCAACAAATTGAGAGGTGACACCTGGTGGCACTTGAAATTGATTAGAAATGTAAAAATAGATATGAGACAATGTATTAGTAGTGATTTCCAAGTGTGGGAAGTAAGGCTAAAATTGCAGGGTCCAAATGTTTGGAGAACAAAGGGATTTTTGTTATATGTGCATAAAAATAAACAAACAAAAAAAACTTAAGTCTCTTGCAGAGTTTATTTTTTCAATTTCAGTATACTGAAGTATCCTACTTTAAAAATAAACATAAAAAGAAAACCGTTAGCCTCACATAATAAAATAATATTCGTTTTTAAATTCTAAGGTTTAAATAAGTTTGTTCGGTAAAACATACAAGTACTGAGTTGAGACGGATATAAAAATTAAATGGCAGTCAGATCGGAGTAATTCTTTTTGATTTGATTGTACCATTTAGTCTAAAATTTCAACAATATCACTGCATTATTGCATGAAAAGTATGTTGACAGTTTGACTTTTTGCCGCGAAATCCCCAGTGTGTTTTTTTATTAAAGCACTAAAAAACAACTTTATTAATTCAGAGATTTTAAGGAGGGTGGGCATTCAATACCTTTCATAATCAATACAGAAATGCAACTAGGTTCAAATTAGAGGTCTGCATATGTGTGGTTAAACGACACATCAATTCACATATCAGACTAGCCAATAGTGTGCTGTAAGTGATTGAGAATCATACACAACTATTGTGTGTGAGAAATACATATGTGTGAAAGCGTTCAATTATTTATGTAAGTGTTGTGAGAAAAATATCTGATACAGCTATAAAGAAAAATATGCTCATTTCTACAAGTAAATACTCTTGTACAGCGATGTACATATTGTGTTTTAGCAACACAGTATGTGTTTTGTATTTTCGAAATTTTTTTATTGTATTGAAAACAAAATATTAGTTAAAATGATATTGCATTAAAAAGTGATACCAACTTTTTAGAAGCAAAAAGTGGTTGTTTAAAATATAGTTTTAACAAATGAAAACCTTGTTATAAACTGAAAAAAAGAAGTTTCGTTTATGTTTAAAAAAATGATAAATACTAATCTCTTTCAAAAAATTTTAATACACATGACATGTTTTGTTAGCGCCGCTGAAAGCCAAACGCCTTAATTCATTAAAATAAAAACCAGGACAATGTATTGAAAAATAATCAAGAAATTTATCCGTTTCACAATAACTGAATTTGAATTAAATTACGTTTTCGCGCCGTGCTCTCCAATTCAACAAACAGACTGATATATACCCTCATCATATAAGGTGGGGGGGCAGTTTTTTTTTTTAATTAACATTTTTAAAGTCTAATATAAAAGGATACTAAAAATAATTTTTAATTAATTTTTATTATTTTAAGCGATTTGATTTCAGAGCGATTTATTTAGCAAATTGAAATAATTACATGTACATTTTTCGCCTTCCATAGACCTCATTCCTAAGAGTCGACTTATTAACTTTGCATATTTTATATAGTGGGCAGTTAAAGATATGTATGTTTTTCTTAAAAGTTATCAGTCCAGAGATCAGACGTTAGGCCAAATCCTATACTTTTAATTGGTGTTATTTCAGTTTTAATTTTTTCGAAGTAGTAACTTTTGTACACTTTGCTTATATTCCGTGAAATAGTTGTTGGATGTGGAAAAGGCTCTTTAAATCAACATTAGGTCCATATTGCGCTCCTACTGAAATAAGATGTTGTCCGACTTTTTCGAACCCGGAATCTTCTACAATTTTAAAGGGTCTACAATTTTCAATACTCCATTCCGTTAAAGTTTGTATAGTTTCTTCTTAGTTGAAGCGTCTACTTCTATTTTGAAATTTCCTTATCGGTATTGAATTCAATATAACATTTGTGCCGTACTAAATTTGAAGTTGCAGAGCTGCTGAATTTATAAACATTCTTAATTCTTCGCCGAATGCATTATCTATTTTACCAAATACATTCCAAACCTTGCTTCTGCCTCTTTTGTTGTTGATTTTAAATTCATTACTTTTAATTTTTGATTTGATTGTTGGGTTTGACAAAAAGCTACTTGCATCGGCACTTGCTACCTCTGCTACAGAATCGTCCGCTGACATCTATTTATATATATAAAGTGTTTTTGTAATAAAGAAGGCAAATTAACACAAAAACACTCACTTATGGATAATTTAAATAAGTAAAGACCAAATAAAAACTAGGTACACTCAAACTAGTTTGTAGTTTAAATAAATTAAATTATTTAAAACGCGATCTTTTTATCTCAAAAAACTTATTTTTAAACGTTAATAGATTCACTTAGTTTCGAATCGTAGCTTTAATAATTTTTTTTTTTTTTTAGAAAAATCTGTTTTAAGCAAAACGTTTTTAAATAAATATATAAACTGTAATCGAAAATTCATATTACTATGTAATTTTAATTTAATCATTTAAAAATAAATTACGAATTACAAAAGTACAGTCAGTTACTATAATAATATTTGAGTGTATTTTCTTTTTTTTTTGCCTTGAGCACATGCGTGTGCGAAATTCCGATTTTAACAAAACAAGAAGACAATAAACACACGAATGATTAGTGTGATTTTAACTTTACTCTGGTTTTTTTATTGTAACATGTATGAATTTGAGTTTGTCAAAGAATGAAGCACAATTGGGTCCACACACATAATGAGTTGTTAGTGTATGTGGCTAACTTTACATGAACGGTGTGTGTTGATCTCTCATTTAAAATGATTGAGTGTGTATGACTAGCTATCATTTTTTTACACATTTGATATGCATTTCAAAAACACACACAACAATCATTTGGCTACCAATATATTTGAGCAGACCTCTAGTTCAAATAACGCTAAAATGCTGAAACACCGATTTATATATGTATATATTGTAGATATAACAAAATTTATTTTGTAAAATTTTAAATAAACTCTTTGATATTAAAAAATACATACCACTATTGGAATCATACTTTAAAAATTTTCATATCGGTATTGAGATAGGCGTGGCAGGCAAAAACCGTTATAATGAAAATGAAGTGCTTGCTAACCATGATTTTAAGCCACGAACATATAGACTTAAAAAATTTCTTAAAAGCATGAAAATTATTTAATTAAATGTACCATTGATAACAATTTTTTTTTTTCGAAACTATATAAAACTATTTCAGGTTTTTGGAAGAAAGCTTTGGAAACGGCTTGTTAGCACGCGAAATGGATTAAATTTTTTCAATTTTAAAAATTAAGTAGTTGATTAGTTCCACTATCTGCAATATACTTTCTACCACTGATCTTGTTTTGCGGTTAACAAAATAGTTGTTTTGAACAATCTAAAATTGCTGAAGTATTAAATACCAAGATTTATCCTTCATAAAATAAATATAATATTGATCCAAAATAAAGACAGTATAGTTAATATTTTTAAGTTTTGCTGTTTATTTCTGTTCTTGAAATATCTGCAAGTATTCTATTTAAAATTTGAAATGATTTCTTCCTCGGTAAACGTTGTTTGTTTTTCATAGCGTTTAAATTTATTATTTGTTTCAACTTCAGGTTCATAAAAAGCATAAAATTTTAGATTTAACAATGTTTTTAAAATTAATATTTATATGTTTTAAATAAAACAAATAAAATAAAAAGTACTGATCTCTAAACATTTCGAAAACGGCAGTTGTTTGCCAGTACTATTTTTTACAGTTGGCAATTTCTACCTGTGTAGTAATTTGAATACTTTCGATACATTTTTAATATCCCATGTGAAAATGATCATATATTATCAAGTGTTATATATTTTCGAAAATTAAGGGTATATGACCTTACAATTCTCATACATGACCATTTATTTTGCTTGTATATACAAGGTAGAAATTGCCAGCCGTACAAAATACTAATACTGGTAACCACTGTTATTTTTCCAACATAGGTAGGGAGACGATAACTTTAAATACAATAAGTGATTTAAAGATTTTTCGGAATAAGCTAGTTTCAAATTTAAGCTTAATCGAAGTCAAACAACACAAATTAAAAACCATTCATTACAAAAAATTTTAATGCTTAAGTTTTCCGGAACAAAGAGGGGCAATTCAATTTTCATTAAATATAAAAAACTATTAAATTCTTATAACAAATACAATTCTATTTTTTTACAATTTTATTGGTTTTTTGTTTTTATATACATCGAGATTATTTCTATGTTATTTTCAACCTCCGTATATTTCCAAAAGTAAAGCAATCAAAACATATTAGCTGGGTTATACTAGTATTTCAATCTGGCTAAAGATCTCTTCAGAACCCGAAGTTTTAGAATAGCTAGAGCCTTCATAACTGGCAGAACTTTAACAAGAAACCTATTAATCAACGATTTTTTCTCCATTCTTGTCTTTTAGTAAACAAGCACGTGGTTAGGGTATTTTCTAACAAGCATCATGACTAAACTTTAAAGACCAAAATGTTGTATTTATATAAAAAAAATATTAGTTTTTACTCTGGCTCAAGTACTATTTTTTACAGTTTTACAAGTATTTTTGTTTTTATATACATCGAGATTATTTTTTAATTTATAACCAACTTTCAATCTCCGTATATTTACAAAAATAAAGCAATTCAAAAATATTAGCTGGGTTGATAGTAGTATTTCGATCTGGCTAAAGATATTTAAGAACTCGAAGTTTGTTTTGACAGAAATTTCGAACATTTTGATTTTGTTTAAAAAACAAACAAAAATACTATGAAACAAAATTGAAGAACTCCAAACAAACACATGATAAATTGATTTTTATTACAAATAAAACAGATTATTGACCAAAATAGCCCGTAAGGAACCCCTTTTTAAATCTAAATCAAATGATAAGCATTTATTACAATAATATACTAAATATTTTATTATTATGTAATGCAAGTTGAAATTATCTCTGTAAAATAGTAGAATATTACAGCGCTAGTTTAAACAAAAATAAAGCATCATTTGAAATTATAAATTGTTAAATGTTGTACTAGCGAGTCTAGTTTGAGACATAACGGTCATAAGAGTTTTAAAAAAAAAAAATGTAACTTTCAATAACTGTTAGAAGCAATAATTATTTATTTCTAATTCAATGATCATGAACATATATAACAAAAAAAGTTTAAGTCAATGATACATAAGTTAATATATAATCACAATGAATTCACTTAATAAAATTCATATCAAAATATTTTTAAAAAAATATTTACGTATATTTCAATATATGATATATATATTATCATATATGATCTTTTTGTTTGCATGTATGAACACATATATGCTTCCATATATGGCATACATCTTCATACATGTTGTTATATTAAACAATATGTGCTCATGCATATTCATATATTATCATTTTCATCTGGGATACTACTTTTTTATTTTAAATATTGGATTAAGTGGTTTTTGAACTACAGCAAATATTTGCTCTATAGAACTATTTATATTTTAAACGTAAAAACTTTTATTATGACACTCAAGCACTTATATTCATATGCGATTTATTTATTTACAAAATATGCGTATGTGTGTGTTATGTGTATGTCTAAAAATTTAGTTTAGTTGAATTTTGTATCGAGTCACGAAGTCTAACTGTATGGAATATAAGTGTCATTATATATAATTGTGCATTTATGATTTTTTGTGGTTAATTTGTTTTATCAATAAACTTTTATCCAATGACTTTGATAGAAAATATTATTATTATTATTTTGAACTATGTATTGTTTAATTTTTGGCACCGTAGTTCAGAAAGAATTTCGAATTTTGACTAAATGGTATTATAGTTAGGTACACTCAGGGAAAAAGTTATATCAGATGAAAACTTCATAAATGAAAAAAACTTCTAATATAAACTTCATAAATGTGATGAAACTGTTTAACAAAAGGGCAAATTAATGGCAGGCATGTTCATATTTATGAAATGTTTCATAAGGATAAAGAGAACGTTTATAATTTTCATGAAATGTTTCATTAATGTTATTAAATATTTCATAATTTTTTTATTTTTTTATTTTTTGTTATTGAAATTCAAGTAATAATTTATTATTTGCGCTATCGGCCTTACTCATGGTAGTTTAATAGCAAATATTGAAGAAAGGTGAACACAAAATTAGAAATACCAAGCTGTTATATTCTGCAGACAAATTTAAGTCTGCAGTTGGATCTATGAAGAAATGGGAAGAAATTCGTGAATAGTAATACAGAAACTGACAACCTCAATTGATGTAAACGGATTAAATTAAATAGTGAATTTGTCAATATGTCAATACCAGTAGCAGATGTTACCTTTTGCAATTCCAGTAATGTATACACTGACAATATTTTTTCCGTAAAGACTACTGAATATACACATTGAATTAACTGAAAATCAGTTAAAAACAGGACTACTTACTTTTCGTTTAAAACAATTGTATTTTTAGTTTATTTTCAACTGTTGAATATTAATTGACAAAAACCCATAAACACAATAGATTGCTTTGTTTATTTCAATACTCAATATATATAACAACTGTTTGTTTTAAAAGAAAATTTTAACTGAATATTTTAACTATTACGGAAAGTCAGTTTTTTTGTTTATTTTTATTTCTTTTTTTGTTGAATAACAGACAGAAGTTAAAAAATATATTCTTTGGTAATTAATTAACAGTATTTTCCATGAAACAACTTTACTGATTAAACTTTTAATAACTCTGTAGATTTTTTATGGAAATGTTCTTGTGAATGTATGTATACACCTAACTCGAACACTAATAATGATTATTTGAACAATCATTATTCATTATATTTTAACTTTATAAACTTACAAAGGATGACGTTTAAGAATCGTTTTAAAGTATTAAATCAAAATCTGTTGGCTACTACGAAATTCATCCTTAATTTATTAAAAACAATTTTGCAATTTATAAATAACTCATTTATTTAACATAAGTATTATGTCGTCTATTTTCCCATCATTAAGGAAACACGCCAAAATTATAACTTGATCATTCTAAAGCATTTGATACAGTTAACCAATCTGTACTGTGTCATAAACTAAGGCGCATGTCCTACTTTTCACCAACAGCTGTAAAATCTAGTTCATCTTACTTGTGTGAAGAAAAAACATTTATTAAATATTAACAGCAAAAACATCATTAAAAATGTGAAATTTTTAAAGTTTTTTTTTAGTTTTTTTTTTTAAGTATGCCCTTATTAAATCAGCAATCTACAATGTTTTAGCAAAAATTTGTATTTAGTTTAACAAACTAAACTGTTATTTGCATTCTACTAAAAATATTCTTAATATTACTGTTTGTGTTTGCTATTTTGAGTCTACAAATATTTAGTAAAAGCTTTTACTAATTTTACAGAGTAAAATGCTATTTTCAATTAACTAAAATTCACATCGAATATAACTAACATTTTGTAAAGTTAACAGATTTATTTATGCTGTTTTTATTTTAGTAATATTTAGCAAACAATCTGCTTAATTAGCAGTTTTTTCTGCAAGTTAATTTTTAGTTAATTTTTAGTAGCTTTTATCATATTTTTACAGATTTATTTCTATGAGTGTAGAAAATTTAACAGTTAAATAATACTTTAATCAATTGACACATAAGCTAACTACTGGTAAGTCGTAGGAAGGAAACAAACTGTTAAATTTTTCCAACAAATTTTTTTCTTCGACCTGTAAATAAATAGCACAGGTCAATCATCCTTAACTGCTGAACTTAAATAAACATTAAAGAGCGAAAGCACGGTTGCATTTATTTATTTCAAATAAAGTAATTATTCTAATTTGCTGATTGTTGTGTTAATATTTTTTAAATTAATGTTTTTAAAACTTTTATTATTTTTTTTCAGATACCTAGAAAATGACTAATGAAATTTTTCGAAATATATGTTTAAAAATTAAATACAAAACAAACAACATCCTAAACCATAAAGATCAACTATAGTTAGAATATAATTATTTATTATTATTTTACTAATATTCTGTTTTTAGTACTTTAATAGCAATAAAAGCTAATCATAATTATTATTCATTTGGTACGAATATTGCTTGCAAATATTCCATATTCTGTTCTGTATTATTTCTGTTCTGTACACTCAGGGAACTTCTGCTTTAAAAATATGTAGTTGTTTGGGTTGTAATACAGTTTTCATTATTTTTAATGTAAATGTAAGTCATTTGTAGAACAAATAAAATTTTTAACTAACCTTGTAGTTCATTTAAAAAAACAACTCACATCAAATGACTGTTTTATGATTTTACATTCATTTTTAACAGTTGTTTTTTGTTATTTAAAAAATAAATATAAAAATTTTTGGTTTATTTTTTACTACCATGTGGTTCATTTTTACTACAATTGTTAGTCATTTTTTGAACATTAAAAAACAAATGACAATGTTAGTTGAATTTAATGAAATGTAAGTCGTCCTTTTTTTAAATGAAATTTCATTTGTTTTTGACTACAATTGCTGTCGTCTTTACCAACATAATTTCCTAAGTGTAGTAGTTCTTTGACTTCTTCATCTAAGTTCCTATGTTCCACTTTCCATTTATGTAGAATAGTAGAGATAAACAGACCTAAAGTTGACAATAATATATTAAGTAGATCTTAACTTGTGAAATTTTGTGAAATTTTTCTGGTGTTGGGCTCTCTATAAAATCTGTATTCCTTATTCCCTTTTTCCTAAGATTCCTCTGATAGATCTACAAGTGGCACCAAATTAAATTTAATGGCATCTTCTCCATAATAAAGGATTTTGTGAACTGTTGTAAACATATTTTTTCATATGTACTTTGTTGTATTAATTTTTGCTGTTTCCTTAGCATAATCTTCAAATTTTCACGACTCCATTTCTTTATTACTCGCAAGTACTTCTAGAATTATTTTTAATCTCGATATATGGTTTATATCAATCAGTTTAGATGCTCTTTCTGTATCTTCTGTATTGACTTGTTTTGGCTGATCTATAACCAATCCAAATTTGCGATATTCATCATGAACACGTTTCTTTTTTAAATTTCTGGTTCTGTAGATCCGAAATCCAAATTATAACTGATTTTTAGTATGTGTTCTTTAAATCGTATTCTTGCATGTAGGGGTGGTAATCCAAATTCATATTATTATCAAACGATTTTACCGACACTTGGTTTAATTTTTCTAGATGTTGCTTAGCATATAATGCAGCTGGATGCAACATTTTTATTAGTCAAATCCTGGCCTACTTTGCTATATATCATTGTTAGCTTTTGTTGGAAGCTTACTTCAATTTGCTGTCCATCTAACTCTAATTTTGATGGATGTAGTGTTGCAATTTGTGTCATGATATTAGTAACTTCTTTGTTAATGGTATCATGACTTTCCTTTTTGAATTAAAATTTGATTGGTCTGCAGTATTTCGTAGAAGATGGTGTCTGTTTTTTTCGCCTCTTAGATCTATCGCTGCAGTTGCCCAATGATTTGTGTGGTCTTCCAGTCCAATTTTGGTTTGTAGTTTCTGAAGCGGCACAAAGTCTTCTAACCAGTTTGCACTACGTGTATACAAATTTAGTTTACTGTAACTAACTTATTTATAGCGTTTTTTAGTGCTTAGACGAAATTAGATAATTGCTCAACGAATTTAAGAGTAATTTTATTTTAATGTAACCAAGAATATCGTCCTGGTTTTTAAAATACTCTCTAAAATACTCTTCGACCAGTTCTTTATAACTGAACCTCTCCATGTTTTTGTGAAATATATTATAGCAATTCAGTTTGTATTCAAATATCACTTTCTTATAAACATTTTCATACTTGGATAGTACTACGTATTAGTACTACGTAAAATAAAAAGCTAAGAATATGGCGAATAAAAAAACCCAATGTAGAAATACCGCATTGCTGGGCACAATAAAAATTTATTAAAAAGGGTTAATAAAAACCCATTGTACAAATGAATTACCATTGTGTGTTTTCTTTATTACTTTCATAAGTGCATTGATATGTAAAAGAAAATATTTATAGAGGGTTAATAAAACATCCTTGAGTGCTTTTCTTTATTACCTTGAATGAAGTTGGAGCTAATTAACAGCTTAATATATAAATGACTTGTAGTACCGAGTATTTAGTTATTACAAAAAACATAAATTCAGGTATCGGAAAATCGATTTACAAAATCTGTTTAGTAATTGCATTATATTTTAAAATAATGCATTATGTAACAAGTGATTGGAAAGTCATTATTTTTTATTTAACAAATATTGGGTAAAATAACACGCAATACTTACTTGTTATAAAATAATATGCTCTAAAATAACCTGTACAAATTTAACACACTGCTGTATACTTATATCTCTGTTTAAATTACCGTAATTTGATTTTTTTTGAGTAATTTCATTAAAATTAAAAAATTGTCGTCACTGTTGCAGAAGTATATACATGATAAAAGACGACACTTTCACTTTTCGCCGGGTGGTTCACTTTACTTCTTCTCTTTTTCCTCCTAGAAGTTCTATTCCACTAAATTTGAAATTTGACAAAAATATAGTAGCTAAAAAACTATTTCAGAACCCCCCTAATATAAATGGTAGGGCAGTGACGACATAAAATTATTTAAAGACTACAATCCTACCAACCTACAACCTAGCAATAAAGAACACAGGCCATTATCGACTATAGCTTGCGAGTAGACCATTTCTTTTTGATAAAAAAAACTAAAAACACCTTTTTCTGAAATAAAAAAACAGTTGTGTTTAACAGCATGCCACGCCCACAAGTAAACATATTTTGACATAATGTTTTGGCTACCTTTATTTGGATATATTAGCTACCAAATGACGTTAAAATTTTATAGATCGGCGACAAAGATTGGACTTTTGACCAATGAAATAAAATTTTCAACCACTGTGCGATGTTGAGAAATCTTTGGATAACACAATATTATACACCACTACAAATTCGAATGATACTCGCAAAAACATTTTTACGACCAACACTTCTATATCCCAGCAAAAAATAGCCTGGATTTGGTAAGCAGTAACTACATTTGTATGCTTCCAAAATAGTGCTTCACTGCCTTGCATACTATAAAACAATTAGGGAAGGAATTCTGTACTGCTTCCCAGAATGCCTTCTTTGAAGCAGTGAATTACGCTTAAAATGAAACAATAAAGTATGCATACCATGAAGCACTGATGTTGTCAACATACAAAAAGAGCTTCTTAGTGCCTAAGAAGGCATGAATTTATTGCTTCTAAGAGCACATGAAAGAAGCGCTTTAAAAGAGACATACCAAGTGGGACATCGCGAGCAAAAATCATGCCTTCTTTATTTGCTTTGGAAGCGCTTCTTTATCAAATAATTCCTTCCGGAAGCGCTTCTGGGTAAGCACTATTTTTTGCTGGGATGGTTGCCAATTGTTCATGAACCGTTATTCACAAAGTCAAACAAAAATCTGATTGCTGCATATAACAATATCGACAGATACGTATTTGGTCGAAAAAGATATAATAAGATAAATATCACAGTACTCAAAATTATTTTATTTTTCAATGTTTCATTTGAAAATGCCGTTCTTTAGTTATTATTACCCAAACTAATCTATATGGAACAACCCGATTATAACTAAAGACGAATACATTTCCCTAGATCAAAGAGATGCAAGAAAATTCACTCGTTACGATATCGCAAAGTCATATCCGCAAGCCATTTCTTCATAAACGCAATAACATTAAGGAACCAACTACCCTCAAGTATACAACTTTATAGCAATTTTTTTATTTTTTCATTTTAAAAATTTTATTTATTATTGAACACATATGTAGCCAATTTTTTATTTTACCTTTCTTTTTTAATGTTATTAATTTATCTTAAATTTATATTATATTACCAAAATTTACATTATGGTGGCCGTAGGTAGGAATTTTTGTTTATACATTACAATATTTTAACAATATATTTGCATTACTGTAATATGTATACGAGTTAATATTTGCTGTACTGTTTTTATAAATAAATAAAAAAAATAATTAAATCGAATTTCATTTAATTATGTATCTGTTTTTAAGTCCACCTTTTATTTGTACCTAACCAAGTAATAAAGTTAAATTGAAATTTTGAATATAATTAGATTGTATTATTTTTAATACAAATACTTCTGTTTAGGGTTTATACATATTTGTTACAACAATTGCTATTAGTTATAATTAGTTTTATTATGCATAATGTTAAGTTCTAGTAATATATTGGATACAGAACTACGAATTTACATTAGTGAGCAAACATTTATTTTAAATTTGATATCGAAATTATGTGGAAATAATTATATTAGCTTAGAAATAGTGCAAAATTCTATTTGTATCTGAATTAATACTGAGCGTCCTATAATAGGTAAAGCTGTGAAATATTTATTAAAAACTATAAGTTACAATGAATATGATAACCGTGAATATTTTACGTGTCTTAAGAAATGAAAATTTATTTAAAAATGGGGATATCTGAGAATTTTTAGTGATACCCCTAGTTTAGTCATAGCCCTACTACCCCAATGAGGCGTCAATGACATATTCCGGGACAGGTCAAAGCAGGACCTATTATAACTTATATTATACTATTATAATTTGCCACTGCCATATGTTAAATTATGTCAATAATATTTAATGGACTGCTCCCCTGACGTATAATCAGGAGATATACCACATAACAAGCACAGTCAAACATATTTTATTTGCGGAATATTTTTAAAAACGATTTTAATCTAATTTTTATATCACAGCTAAAACTATATGTATGTACATTTGAAATTCCTAAAAAAAAAATGTAATAAAAAAACAACGATTTCAAAGACTAATAGTTTTTTGTTATAGTACGTGAGGAAAATTTTATTTTTTAAGATTTAGTTAATCTCTTTTTTAAATTTAATTACACTGTGGAACAAAATGAGGGTCATGGTCTGTTAGGTTAGTATAGAAAAACCCCCAAAGCATTTGGTCATGTTTGGGTACAGGCAAATTTTATGGCCGTTTAAATTTATTTTATTTGCCAACGCTGTGTGGAATAAGACTCAACAAGTAGTGTATTAGTTTTTTTGATCTGAATTCTGACATTTTCTTGTAGAATACATTTATCAGGCATATGAATTACTCAAACCCCCCCCCCCCCCCCCCCCCCAAAAATGTGTTGTAGAGTGTTATTATGGGAATTGTGTAATAGAGTTGGTTTAAGAAATAAATCTTGAAAATATTCCCTACAGGAATGAAAAGTCAATTTCCTTTAAAGGACATGCACTGGGACTAGTTAAACTAGGACCTACTGTAAAACTATTTCTTCACATCTTCATTTTTCAAGTTTTGTATTTACGGGCATTTTTGCTTGACAATTTTTATGTCGTTGTATTGTTTGTATTGTTTGTTTTGTTCTATTTTTGTTTTTTGTTTGTATTAAAACATCCACTAATAAACGATTACTTGCTTGTTTTCGAGCAACTACGCACAAGCAGATTTGGCTAAGGCGGTAGCGCGATTGCTATGCACGCAGGAGGTTGTGGCATCGACGCCCGGCGTCGCACAGTGGCTGAAAATTTGATTTCACTGGCCAAAAGTCCAACTTTCTTTGTCACCGATTTTTTAAATTTTAAAGTCATTTTGTAGCTAGTATGTCCAAATTATGGTAGCCAAAAAATTAAGTCAAACTATTGCTAAGATGATTTTTTTGTTTTTTTTTTTAACAAAAATAAATGCTTACTACTAGCAAGTTATCATTGATAATGACTTTTGTCAAATTTCAAATTCAGTGGAATACAATTTCTAATGGAACCAGAAGGAGAAAGATGAAAGTGTCCTCTTTAACTCTATATATACTTTTGCATCTGCCACTTCCCGCCGGTAGAACACTTTTTTCATTTTAATGAAATATCTCAAAAACAATTCAAATGACTCACAGTGGCTGAAAATCATTTTTTCATTGGCCAAAATTCTGTAACTTTTGAACCGATCAAAATATTTTAGTAATTTTTTTTTTTTTAAAGGGGAGGTAATTATTTGAACTTTATTAAAATTGATTGAGCACGTCTTTAGAAATTCAAGGTCAAAGTTGAACTTTAGATTTTTTTTTAACATTTAGCGTGAAATATAGGTTTTTTAATTTTTTTATTATTAAAAAATGTCCTATTTGGATTTTAATAATAATTATAAACATTTTTTGCGATAATGGCAGTTTTTAATGTTTACACTCAAAAAAACAAATAGTAAAATCAACTGAACGATTTAAATTACATTTCAATTACAATTAAATTGCTTGGACTTAGTAATTGCTTTTTTTTTCAATAACAATTACAATTGTTTTCAGCTAGAATCCTCCCAGCGATAATGTTACTGATTTTTTTTAGTGTACCAAAGCATTTTTAAATATTTTTGGTCTCCAAATGGCTATTTACGAAATATGTTCAGTTATTTTTTTAATTCGAACTTCACTTGAAACAACTCGTCCATTCACAGAAATTAACCTGTAAAAATATCAGAAAAAGCTACTAAAATTTTTTTGAAGTGACATTGCATAAAAAACTACTATAATAAAATAATAACGACAAAAATATAACTTTTAACTTTACACAATTTTAGTTATATTCGAGCAGAATTTTGTTAATTGAAAATAGCAAATTTACTCTGCTAAAATTAGAAAAAAACGTTTAATAAATATTTGTAGAAAAACAGCAAACAAAAAAATGTAATATCAACAAAATTTTTGCTTTATTTCGCTTACATTTAGTAAAAATATATAGTTTTCTAAAATCAACAGAAATTTTTGATAAAAAATTTAAGATTCCTGATTTTAAAATGTCTGATTCGCAAATAAAAATATCTAAAAAAAAAAAATTTTTTTTGACGATATTTTCTTTTTTTTTTGTTTACTAAATATTAAGCAAATTTTTTGCAGAAACTATGGAAAGTTTTTCAATTTTTTGTAACCTAAATTGAAATAATTTTGAATATAAAAAATAATTTTAATTAAAAACCAGACACGAATTCAATACTTTTGGATTTACTTAATATTTAAGCATAAGAAATACGACTAACCTCCAAAAATTGCTTACTACATGAACAACGGGAAAACATTTTCCTTGAACCCAATTTTTTACGAATTAAATGCCACAATTTATACAAATTTGCTCAGTTACGTGCAAAAACTGAAAAAATTTTGCTGGTTTTTCAGTTAATATTAAAAAATTCTTAACAGAACAATCTAATATTAACCGGGTGCAAAAGTGTAACATTTGTCTTGAAATACAAAAATTAAAGTATTTCCTACAGTATATCAAGTAGTTTAAAATTTGATTTTGAATAAACTACAATAAACAGAATAATTCTGGATTTACTTTTATAGACACAAATTTGGGGCAATAATTCCCAACAAAATGAATTCTCCTAACTGTATGTAGTCGATCAAAAATCTATATAAAATTTGCAAAGTTTTATATTATTGTTTTATCCTCTTGAATTCGAAAAATTTCCTTTGGTATACCCTACACAGAAAAAACTAATAACGGGTTTCAATTAAAAAATTTATTGAATCAATTATTATTTTAATTGATTTTGCACCTATCACGGCAATGATACTATCAATTAAACCTTTTATTAAAATTAAGAGGGGAAAAAATTATAAATAACTTCTCAAAAAAAAAAAAAATATGATACTCACAAAAAAGTGTGTGATCTATACGTTGGTATGTGTGTTTTTTCCAATGCTGAGTCTGTTTGTGTGTATGCTTGTACTGTTTGTTAACTTCAAATGTATTTGGTATTTTTTTATACTGAAAATTTCCTATTTCTACAAACAGTGTATGAAAAAATAATATGATAATTGTGTCTAAAATAAAAAAAAGTATTTATATATTTAAAAGTAAATAAAAATATTTATTGATTCAATTAAGTATTTGTTTAGAAACACATTAAATTCAAATCAAATCTTTAATTAGATATTTTAGCTTAATAATTTTTTCTGTGTATATATTGGAAACTGTATTTAATTTATCAAAAACATTTACCACATATATATAAGTGCCTACACAAAATTTTACTACAATTTGGTTGAACTTTGATATAACATTACGAGCTTAGAAGTCTGATACTTCGTTAACGGTAGTTTTTTCAATGGAATTTCTTCGTTTAATAAATTGATTTATCTTTGTTGTTTTTAATTGTTGTTTTCAATTTCAAGTTTCAGATTTATACTTTCAAATAACTGAATATGTCATTAAAGGTGGAACTTCTTTCTTTTCAGCCCCATTTATACCACGATTTAATTAAAACCCAAAGGGAATATTTAGTGAAGTAACCCATGCCTAAAATCAGCAGAAATCTTTTGTGTAGGACGATAAGGAGAAGAACCTAACAGTAAAAGTTTTCTAAGACTCAGTTTAGGCGAATTCCTGCTCCAAATTAAAAGTTCCTAGCTCCAACGGTTTATGCTGTGTATTTGTTCATTAAAAAATGAAATACATCTAATTACTGTATTATGATTGTACATTCATTTTATATAATAGTGTTTTTTTATTTAAAAAAAATAAAACAAATGAATGTTTGTTTATTTTTTGTTCATTTTACTACAATTGTGGTTCATTTTTTGAACAGAAATAACTATGACAATGTTAGTTAAATTTACTGAATTGAAAGTCGTCCTTTTTCCAAGTGAAATTTCAGTTGTTTTTAACTACATTTGCAGTGGTATTTACCTACATAGTATTCTAAGTGTATGTTTTCGATTGGGACTGAACACTTTAACATCTATTTTATATAGCATATTTTATATAATATTTCAGGTTTCTAGGCAAAGATGTTAGGGCTTGCCGTCGAGGAAGAGATTTTTCAAAACTACCCTTAAGAATTTCCAAATATTACGTCTAAACGGATGTCTACTAATAAAAAAAACATCCAACAAATTTTAAATTAGGCAGGCTGCTTATGGTGGAACTTCTACGTTTTTCCACTCCTCAGTGGAAATCCAAACATACGCTCTAAACAGATGTATACTACTAATTATTAACCCTCCTACCCAATTTTAATTTCCTAGCTTAAACTCTACGAAGGATTTTTCAAAAATTCCCTAAATATAGATACCAAATTTCAATTTTCTAGCTTCAGCGGTTTGGCCAGATGCCATTTTCACCCATATTTTACCACGTTTCTGGCAAGAAATCCCAATACTTGGGAGTTAGGTCTAATCCGAATTAACACAAGCTGCAAATTTAAGCTTTCTAGAAAAAGGTGTTCGGGCAGGGCGCCAAGGGGGAGAGTTTTCATCTTTTTTCCCCTCCCCGTATAAATTTTCAAAAATCCCGTCCGCTGGAGGATGGACCTAAATGCAAAATTTAAAGTTCCTAGGTCCAGCAGTATAGGCTGGGCGATGTTGAGTCTGTCTGTGAGTGAGTAACGTTATTCTTTTATATATATACATGAAGATTTTATTTTTTAGTGTCTCAGTTATTTGTAATGTTTGTTTTTGAGAGTTTCCGCAAACGCTAATATGACATAAGCAATTGGGCATATATAATGAATGGAATGCGATAATTAAATTAATTAATTTAACGCAACGCAACCGAGATCTCAGATAATTAATACGGCGAAAACCTTATAACTATTTAGAGTACTTAATATAAACTATAAAAAATACCACAATAAGAATTTACGTGAAATTGCAACGATACTCTTTAATAACAGCTTTCAAAAAAAAAATTATAAGCAATTTAATTGATGAAAAATGCAGGAAATTAGAAACCAAAGACAATAGTCCACAGAACAGAATTAATAAAAACGATAATAAAAAATATTACAGTGTACGCTACATACCAGGCTTGACAGATAACAAAAATATAAGAGCAACAATAACAACAGAGAATGTAAGCTTCGCGTACAAACCAAACACGACTTTAAACGCAATTTTTTCAAATGTAAAAACACGATTAGAAAAACATGAACAAAATAATGTTGTATATGAAGTTAAATGTAAACTTTACATTCAGCAATGTAATTTACTTTACATAGGAACAACAAAAAGAACTGTCGAAAAGAGAATGGGAGAACATCAAATGTATATTGCAAAGAAAACGGAAAAAACTGCACTGGCACAACACATATTAACAACAGGCCACACAGCTGAGAAAATAAGAGAAAATAGCAAGAAAAGATTCACAATTGAAAGTTAACGTATACAACAAAATATAACAACAACCATGAACTTAAAGGAGGATTCTAATAATATCAGTGCTAGTTATCGAGTTGCAATAATCTAACTAAATTCTGTGATATTAACTTTAGGCTGCATGTAATAAAATGTATGTTTAATGTTTATATTAATAGTTTATATTAAATGTTAAATGTTTAATGTTTTAATGTGAAACTTTTAATTTTATTGCAAGTTTTGAATAAGTGTGGTGCAATAATTGTAAACTTATACTGTTTTTTATTATTTAAATAGACGACACTTTGAAAAAGTCAACATAAAATTGACGAAACTTCGGGGATGATGTAATAAATATTTTGCTTTATTTACATTGGAAAAATTAGGCCCTACTAGAAAAATAAAAACTGGAATATGTTTATATTTATTTTTTTTTTTTAGTTTTTAATGTGAGTACAGTGTATAAAAAGTTGTATAAACGACTTTTGATTAATAAAATTTTTTTTTTTTATTTTTAAAATTTTTTAAGATTAAATATAAAAATGTAATTTTGAGGAGCACTTTACACGTATTGGCTTTAAAAACTATATATTTAATTTTGTGAACTTTTTTGCAGGTAAAACATAAAAGAATCTTCTGAAATATTCTGATTTAAAAATTTAATTTTCAACCATTTCCAGCACATGCAGAGAAGAAATTTTAAAAAATAAATGTATAGTTTTTAACAGAGATATTTAAACGGGCGCCTTATGTCAACATTTTTAAATTCACTGTCTTTAATTTTTAAAAATTAAAAAAAAATAACAAATGTTATTTTTTCTATGGAAACATGATGCAGCTTTTTTTCAATAAATCTTTAATAATAGATAAACCCCTGACCCTAAAAACCAAAAGTGTTGTTTTTTAGTAAAAATTCCATATTTTTTACAAATATGCATATTTTTTCAAATCGAGAGAGGCCATATTTAAAAAAGTGCATTTTAAAAAGTAATTGCATAAATTCTTTTAACGCTGAAAAAATCTTCATTACGCGGTAAAAAATTAGAGCAGTATACTATTTAGGAGAATATTAATTGGTGATATATTAATTGGTAATGAATATTAAATAAAATACGAATATTAAAATGTACACAATTTTTGCATTTTTCTCATATAAAAAAAAAAAACTAAATCGCGCAGAAAACCGTGGATTTTTGAAATTTGAAAAACTAAAAAAGTCAATATTTAAGTGTCTAAACAGGGTTTCTAATTACAAAAGTTAATTGAAATCGGAAAAAAAGGTCAAAAATTCTCTTTTATGGTCGGTCGTCGGTGGAACGGCCGGTATATATTCAAAAAAATTTACAACAATTCCTTATAAGTCAGACTGTATAAAATTACACAAAGCCCCTATTAAAAAAACTGTGAAAGTTTAAAAATCTATACATTTTGGTTTCACCTGCAAACGCCATATACCTTTTCACCCAGCAGTGATATGGAAATTCCTTTTTTAGAGAATTAAATCGCCCTTGTCTAGTGACTGCATTTTGTATTGGTTTGAATCTGAAAGTTGAAAACTACGAGCAAAAAAATTTTAGTAAATAAAAAAAATTAAATATTTAAAAATTTTCAAGTATTTTTTTTTAGTTTTCATCTACTAAATTGTTTTGGTGATGACGTTCCTTTCAGAGCGAAGACCATCGGAAATTGGATACATCTGCATTCAGTTTCAGCTGGTATAATTTTTTTTCCATTAGAAATCACCGCAAATAAAAAAATATCCTCCGATTTTCGGTTTTTTCTGTAATAAAAAAAACCTTTTGTAGTCATATACACATTCCCGTCTTTTGATGCCTGTGATTGTAAAAACTCGTGATTTCATTCACTCTTCTCAGCAAATTTTAAAGAAAAATGAAAATGCAATGTTACTCTCAAACAACTCTTAATTAATAAATAAACAAAAAAAAATGACTTCTAAAACCCTTTATTAATAAAATAGTAACGCTAATGCGATAATAAGCGAAGAATATTAACATTATTATTTAATAATTGCATCGGCTTCTAAATATGGCAATATGCTAATTTTTTAAATCACAACGCCGCCACTTCACATAATTTTTTATAATTTTGTATTTTTTAAAACAATGTGATGTGGTGATTATACGCGTTGACTTAAGTAGTGTTCAAACAAAATTGTATGAAAAACGGAGTTTTTAATCACCTGAGGGTTATTTTAATCACTTGCACTGTCAAATCTATTGCCTGCACTTTTTAGGTGTTGATTGAATAAAAATTAATTTTAACACAAAAAACTTTAATAAAAACACTAACAATTAATGACTTAACAATAGTTATAAATAATTAAGCAAGAGTATCATCTACGGCAAAATACAAACACTGGTAACACCACATTCGTTTTTTACACAATTTTATTTGTTTTGCAAAACAGTCACACACATACACAATTAAACATATTTTCAACAAAATGTTTTTCTTAAAATTTAAATAGTTTTGGTTTTCCATGTAATTAAAATATATTTATATTATTTCAAAAAGAATCTAATAATGTTATTTGTATTAAAAATACAAAAATTGTTATTTAGGATTTTCTATATTTAGTTAGAATATTGTTCTACCTCAAGTCCAAAAATCTAATATCACACTGTCATATTAGATTTTATTTGATGCTTTTCATAAATGAATGTGTTGTTTTTACAAATTGTAATGCAACAAACTGATATACAAAGTATATCGACATGTAAAATTGTTGTTTTTCAAATAGTTTTGATTTTATACTTAGGGTTATCAGATTAGGCAGTTTATGCACCAAGGCAGAAAAAAAATTCTCATAGAGTTTATTTTGTCCGTTGTATGTAATATCTCGGTTTGGGTTAAGCCTATTATCTTTTTATATTGTAGACAACTGAAGGTTTGGGTGATGCCAATGAAACAATTATATTGTCTATCATGAAAATTATTAAACTTCTTAAAAAGCAACAAATAAAATCTAATATGACAATATCATATTAGATTTTTGGCCTCGATGTAGAACATTATTTTATTTCTTTTATTTGTTGTTCCTTGTTTATATTTTTATTCTAGTTTTAAGGGTGCCACTACTAAATTATATGAATCCTTACAAAAAAATATAATTTTTTTTAGAAGGATTGTAACTCTAAAATATAAAAAGTTTACAATTAAAGTGATAACGTAAAACTCAATCACAAAAACGTGGGGTTTATAAAATATGATTTTTTAGTCCACGTGTTAGGCAACTGAAGGGAAGTGTTGGTAATGTGATAAATGCATGTGATTAACAAAATAAAAAATTAATTTTTAAAAAGATTCAGATTATTTTCCAACATTATTAGTTTGAGTGATTATCGGGCAAAGTGTTTTTATATTGTTTTCAGAAATTTTGGAAGAGGCTTACAGGTCGCGCCAATCGATTTTTTCCCAAAAACTTTGGTTTCTGGACGATTACTAAATTATACTCTCGTGTTTCGTGTTCGCTATATAAATGCAAAAAATCTCCTAATGATGAGATTTTTCACGATTTGCGGATATTTGATACCTTAAGCGAGAATATAAGTACTAAACTCGAAAAATTTCATAACTCAAAGTGAAAATGGGTGGGGAATTTTAATTCTCATTTACACACGTTCACAAGAGAAAAATTCCACTCAAGCACAATCACATTAACATTTTTTTTTTAACACACACTTACTCACGCTCACGTGGATAAACACAGATTTTTTTGCTAAAATTTTACTCACGCACACTCACTCACGCTAAAGTATGTTACACTCACGCGTGATTCACATAAATCAAGCAAAACTGTGTTCACGTGCACATCTCTAATTCAAAGTTTAAAGAAAATCTGATGCAAAACTGACAAAACCGTCAAGCTGATAAAATTCTTAGTTTTGATTCAATGTAGTAAAAATATTATAGCAATATTCTATGTTATAATAAATGTAAAAAATCCCATCTAAGGAAATTTTTAACAGTTTTTTGGGAATTGTGGAAATTTCTTCAGTCATAAATATATCAATTGTTTTTTCTCTGCCAAATTGTGTAAAATTCTTGAGCTATACGTATTTCGAACAGAACCATGATTTTCCAAATAAATTTGCACAGTTCGTCGGTCTATTCATGTTGAAATGCCAAACCAAACTATACAAAAATAGCTTGACAGCTGATAAAATGGCCACCAGTTAAAAAGCATTGCCAATTTAAAGTTCTATACCTGTATAAAAAACAGCCTTTACAAGGTGAATGTGTTGTTTGAGCAGTAATTATGATCAGCTGCTATAACAGGTATATTTAGTTTTCTTGGATCCTACTGCATTAAACTAAGCGAAACAAAGCTAAATAGACAAACAATATTGGCTGTGTATCTAGAAATTTGTAATTATTAAAAACATAAATTTATCAGACTCTTAAAAAAAGCTATTTTCAGCCCATAGATAACAAATAAAAATAAGCCAATATGAGTAAAAGTGGAAAATAGCAAAAAGACAAACTTGTATTCTCTAGTGATGGCAAAAATCATGTAAAGTTAAAAAATTTTCTTTGAAACCTGGAAAAAAAAACTAAATTGTCAAAATTTGGGAATTCTGGCTGGATACACAAAAAATATGCAAACAAAACAAAGAATATTTTAAAGCATTTGACATTTTTAATAGAAAATGCTAAATTTTTTTTATATAAATTTTTTTTATATGCATTGGCATTTCGACATGAATAGACTGACGCCTAAGCAACGCTTCCACATTGTACAAAGTTATTTGGAAAATCATGGTTCTGTTCGAAATACGTATTGCGTACTAATTTTGAGAATTATGTTTAGCGATTAAGCTTACTTTTGGTTAAATGGATACGTCAATAAACAAAACTGCCGTATTTGGATTGATGATAATCCTCAAGTGTATGTTAATACACCGTTACATCCAGAAAAACTGATTGTTTGGTGTGCTTTATAATCTGGTGGAATCATTGATCAGTACTTCTTTTAAAACGATGCTGGACAGAACGTTACAGTCAATGTTGACCGCTATAGAGCCATGCTTACATACTTTTTTGTTTATATGAAAAAGAAAAGTGCAATATTTTTCTTTAAATATTCCTTCTCCTTCCTTGGCGAATAAAAATTCTGATTTAGAGTGCTTTTAATGCAAAATAAAGTAAGCTGAATATACTTGAAGTCTTGCTTTAAAATATAAAACAAAAAAAAAATTTATAATAGATAATCACAAGAAAATGGGTAAGTTTTGTTAAAATGTAAATACAGGAATTAAATTGACCTAAATCTAAAGCGTATTTATTTATTAAATCCAAGAAATTTTATGGATTTAATAAATCTTTTTAGATTTATAAAAAAAACTCCACATATTGGTATTTGCTTACCGGAATTCGGTTACTACACTTAGAATACTATGTAGGTAACTGCAATTGCAGTTGAAAACAAATGAAATTTCACTTAAAAAAAGGACGACTTACCTTTCATTAAAATCAAGTAACATTGTCATTTGTTTTTTAATGTTCAAAAAATGACTAACAATTGTAGCAAAAATAAACCACATGGTAATAAAAAATAAACAAACATTTATTTTTTTTTATTTTTTTAAATAACAAAAAAAACAACTGTAAAAAATGAATGTAAAATCATAAAACAGTCATTTGATGTGGGTTGTTTTTTTAAATGAACTACAATGTTAGTAAATATTTTAATTTGTTCTACAAATGACTGACAATTACATTAAAAATAAAGAAACTGTATTACAACCCAAACAACTACATATTTTAAAGCAGAAGTTCCCTGAGTGTACGACTCAAAATCGGTTATTACGAATTTGAGGCGGTTGGTACAACTGATCGTCAATGTTCACAGAAAACGGTTAATTCAACTGAATATCGTAATATCGTTGTGCTATCTAAAGATATAAGTTGTTGCTATTAAAATACACTTTTCAATTCTATTGGCACTTTATTTCTGTGTGTGTATTAAATGTTTAATTTGATGCACACTTAATTTCCAGTATAATCTATGTCAACATACATATATCTGTATGTAAACGCTATTAACTTTGTCTTAAAAAACTTTTTTGATTAGGGCCACAAGGAGACAGTCCTTGCATTAATGTCCTGCAGAAACATTTTAGGCATACAGTGAGAAATTTTAAACATATCTTCTTGAGGTATGGATTAATTAACTAAATATACCATTTGTATTTTTATAAAATCTCTTAAAAGAAAAGGTACCACCTTTAGTGAATTATGCAGTTCCTTGAGGTAGAAATATGAAAGCTGAAATAACAAAAAATTTTATTTAACAAGAATAAATAAATTTATAAAAATGTGAAATTCCTTAAAAATAAGTAATTTTCCACTCTTCGGAAAAGTCCTTTCAAAAGCTAAATAATTACGAGCATCGGATATTTCTTCAAAATTGCCTTTCTATATATACCAGTAAATTTGTACCACTTATTAACTCCTAAATATTGTATTAAGAAACTAAAAAAATACGCGTCTATAATTTTTTGGTTTTTTATAACATATCCACATTTTATCGCTTTTGGAGGGAACCCATCAAAGACGATTCCTTGTACATAGAAAAATCCATGGGTAAATTCTAAATTTATAACAAATTGTATAATTGCCACATACGGCACGTATGAGTGTTAATTAATATTAATAATTATCACTCATACGTTCAGAAGTACCTATTATAAATTGATCCACATGTTCAAACTCCGGAATGAATTCATGGATATTTTTAACACACACCGTGATTACTTCATTAAAATATAAAATTTACGACTACAAAAAAAAGTCTGTAAAAGTTACAGAAAAATCCATTTTTACAGAAAAATTAACTATTCTTATGCCAGAAGACGGTTTAATTAACTTTGGCAAAACACAGAAAATAAATTGGTTGGAATTCCAATGCAACCAACAAAATTTATTCATTACTCAATAATTTTAATTGTTAGTACTTACAATTCATCATCACATAATTGTAATTAATTCTGAACTAAAAATTTATGAAATTAATCAAAACGCTCAAAATATTTGGTTTTATAACAATGTACAACAAATTTATGGTCACCGGTTGTGTCCTGAATAAAACCAAAACTTATAGAATTTTAAGCCGATTAAACATACTAGTTTCTATATAATTGTTTGTTTTATATTTTTAAAAAGACTCTTATAGAATTTCTGGATTTTTTTTTTTCTAACTTTTAAGGCATAGATACAATTAAAGTACTTTATCAATCAATTTTTCAAACCTTTAAATGGAGGTGAAAATTAAAGCATACCGAAATTTAAAGTAGGTGTCAATTATAGAACTTTTATTATATTATGTAAAAATATATTCAATGGACTTTATATTTTTCTACCGGTCGCGATAATTAAAAAAAAAAAATCCCCAATTTCTTGATACACAAAGTTTCTGAAAAATTATGATATCCCAAAGTCAAATTTGCCAAACGAACTCTAACATTTATTAAAAATTGGTCGGATATTACGTAGGTAAAGACGACAGCAAATGTAGTCAATAATAAATGCAATTTTACTTGATGAAAGAAAGGAACTAACATTTCTTTAAGTTCGACTTACATATGTCATTTGTTTTTACAATTAAAAAAAACTACTAAAAATTGTATTAAAAATTAACCACATATCGCTCATTTACTTCATGACTGTCATAAGTAAAAAAATGCGAGTTTTAAGTTGATGATGCAGATTTATTAGTAATATCATGCTTTATAAGTGTAAAAGAAAACTGTGGTACTCACGGGTCTCTCGATAATTAGCGAATTCGCACACAACTCTCACTAAGAGAAATACATTAAAACCCCATATTTATAAAAAAAGTGACCAAAATAGAGAAAGGGTCGAGCGAGGCAGATATGGATTGAAAACTTTAAACTCGTTTCCTGCAAAATCGTGTTTTTCAGTTATATCAGGCTTGCAGTAAATGAGCGATATGTAAAAAATAAACGAACATTTTTTTTTTAAATAACAAAAAGCGATTGTAAAAAATTAATGTAAAATCATAAAACAGTCACTTGCTGTGTTTTTTTTTTGTTTTTTTTAATGACCTACAAGGTTAGTAAAAAAATTAAATTTGTTCTACAAATGACTGACATTTACATTAAAAATAAAGAAACTGTTTTACAACCCGAACACCTACATATTTCTAAAGCAAAGTTCCCTGAGTGTAGCTAAGCTCGACTCAAATTTTTTTTTTGTCCTCAGCTAAACCTCTTTTAAGAATTTGAAAATTGTCACATCATTGTTCACTACTTGATCAAAGCCAAATTTGGGAAAATAAAAAAATCACAGTACGACACCAAAAAATAAAAAGTTTTTCATATAGAGCAAAATTATCAATATAAAATACTTTGTTCAATTGACACATAAATTAACCACTGACGAGTCCCAGGAGGGGGACGAAACTGCAGCAGTCTGGTGTATCCCTTGTGTCCGTAAAATTTTTCAATAAAAATGTTTTCTTCTTCTTCTTCCTGTAAAGAGGCAAACTAAAGAAATATTCTACAGTAATTAATATAAAAAATTAATTACGATTGTCATTATCTGACGGTTGCAAAACACTTTCTAACATAAAATTTGAATAAACTTGCTTAACGGCGACTCAATCTCTAACCTACACTTGGTATCCAACTATTGTATGTGAATAAAGCGCATCATAAAACGTGATAATTACTTGTGAAAAAGAGATAGGATTAAGAAGAAAAAGCATTCTAGTTGAGAAATGAATTGTGCATTGGTATTAGCTAATTCTGTCTCTTCTGATCAAAACAATACTTGTGTGTACGTAGTGTGACCAAACTCCAATTTAGTCGCAGTCAACGCTGTGTCGACCGTGGCTCAACTGGTTAAGAGGTGAGATTACGATGCATAGCTTTGATGCTGAGATTTTGAGTTCAAATCACAGTACGACACCAAAAAATAAAAAGTTTTTCATATAGAGCAAAATTAACAATATAAAATACTTTGTTCAATTGACACATAAATTAACCACTGACGAGTCCCAGGAGGGGGACGAAACTGCGGCAGTCTGGTGTATCCCTTGTGTCCGTAAAATTTTTCAATAAAAATGTTTTCTTCTTCTTCTTCCTGTAAAGAGACAAACTAAAGAAATATTCTACAGTAATTAATATAAAAAATTAATTACGATTGTCATTATCTGACGGTTGCAAAACACTTTCTAACATAAATTTGAATAAACTTGCTTAACGGCGACTCAATCTCTAACCTACACTTGGTATCCAACTATTGTATGTGAATAAAGCGCATCATAAAACGTGATAATTACTTGTGAAAAAGAGATAGGATTAAGAAGAAAAAGCATTCTAGTTGAGAAATGAATTGTGCATTGGTATTAGCTAATTCTGTCTCTTCTGATCAAAACAATACTTGTGTGTACGTAGTGTGACCAAACTCCAATTTAGTCGCAGTCAACGCTGTGTCGACCGTGGCTCAACTGGTTAAGAGGTGAGATTACGATGCATAGCTTTGATGCTAAGATTGTGAGTTCAAATCACAGTACGACACCAAAAAATAAAAAGTTTTTCATATAGAGCAAAATTAACAATATAAAATACTTTGTTCAATTGACACATAAATTAACCACTGACGAGTCCCAGGAGGGGGACGAAACTGCGGCAGTCTGGTGTATCCCTTGTGTCCGTAAGATTTTTCAATAAAAATGTTTTCTTCTTCTTCTTCCTGTAAAGAGACAAACTAAAGAAATATTCTACAGTAATTAATATAAAAAATTAATTACGATTGTCATTATCTGACGGTTGCAAAACACTTCTTAAAATAAAATTTGAATAAACTTGCTTAACGGCGACTCAATCTCTAACCTACACTTGGTATCCAACTATTGTATGTGAATAAAGCGCATCATAAAACGTGATAATTACTTGTGAAAAAGAGATAGGATTAAGAAGAAAAAGCATTCTAGTTGAGAAATGAATTGTGCATTGGTATTAGCTAATTCTGTCTCTTCTGATCAAAACAATACTTGTGTGTACGTAGTGTGACCAAACTCCAATTTAGTCGCAGTCAACGCTGTGTCGACCGTGGCTCAACTGGTTAAGAGGTGAGATTACGATGCATAGCTTTGATGCTAAGATTGTGAGTTCAAATCACAGTACGACACCAAAAAATAAAAAGTTTTTCATATAGAGCAAAATTAACAATATAAAATACTTTGTTCAATTGACACATAAATTAACCACTGACGAGTCCCAGGAGGGGGACGAAACTGCGGCAGTCTGGTGTATCCCTTGTGTCCGTAAAATTTTTCAATAAAAATGTTTTCTTCTTCTTCTTCCTGTAAAGAGACAAACTAAAGAAATATTCTACAGTAATTAATATAAAAAATTAATTACGATTGTCATTATCTGACGGTTGCAAAACACTTTCTAACATAAAATTTGAATAAACTTGCTTAACGGCGACTCAATCTCTAACCTACACTTGGTATCCAACTATTGTATGTGAATAAAGCGCATCATAAAACGTGATAATTACTTGTGAAAAAGAGATAGGATTAAGAAGAAAAAGCATTCTAGTTGAGAAATGAATTGTGCATTGGTATTAGCTAATTCTGTCTCTTCTGATCAAAACAATACTTGTGTGTACGTAGTGTGACCAAACTCCAATTTAGTCGCAGTCAACGCTGTGTCGACCGTGGCTCAACTGGTTAAGAGGTGAGATTACGATGCATAGCTTTGATGCTAAGATTGTGAGTTCAAATCACAGTACGACACCAAAAAATAAAAAGTTTTTCATATAGAGCAAAATTAACAATATAAAATACTTTGTTCAATTGACACATAAATTAACCACTGACGAGTCCCAGGAGGGGGACGAAACTGCGGCAGTCTGGTGTATCCCTTGTGTCCGTAAGATTTTTCAATAAAAATGTTTTCTTCTTCTTCTTCCTGTAAAGAGACAAACTAAAGAAATATTCTACAGTAATTAATATAAAAAATTAATTACGATTGTCATTATCTGACGGTTGCAAAACACTTCTTAAAATAAAATTTGAATAAACTTGCTTAACGGCGACTCAATCTCTAACCTACACTTGGTATCCAACTATTGTATGTGAATAAAGCGCATCATAAAACGTGATAATTACTTGTGAAAAAGAGATAGGATTAAGAAGAAAAAGCATTCTAGTTGAGAAATGAATTGTGCATTGGTATTAGCTAATTCTGTCTCTTCTGATCAAAACAATACTTGTGTGTACGTAGTGTGACCAAACTCCAATGTAGTCGCAGTCAACGCTGTGTCGACCGTGGCTCAACTGGTTAAGAGGTGAGATTACGATGCATAGCTTTGATGCTAAGATTGTGAGTTCAAATCACAGTACGACACCAAAAAATAAAAGTTTTCATATAGAGCAAAATTAACAATATAAAATACTTTGTTCAATTGACACATAAATTAACCACTGACGAGTCCCAGGAGGGGGACGAAACTGCGGCAGTCTGGTGTATCCCTTGTGTCCGTAAAATTTTTCAATAAAAATGTTTTCTTCTTCTTCTTCCTGTAAAGAGACAAACTAAAAAAAAAATTTTCAATGTACACAATTTCGAAAGAAAAAAATTTGGTCCAAACAAAATAAATTCCTGGCTACGGTCTTTAATGCAGGTGAGCAGTAACATATCACCGATGTAAGTAGTTACCCTCGATGGACATGCCCTTGTTAAAATAATAGGGTTTGTAATAGAAAAGTAACAAGTTACGTCTTTGTTACAAAAAGTTTATTTTTCCACGAAAAATTTATAAAATTTTTAGTTAAAAATTTTTAAATTTAAACTTAACACCCAATATAAAAAATATAATTTTCAAAAAAATTATTTTATATTATACTGTAGCTAATATGTGTTTTGTATGGTGTTACCAGAATGGGAAGTATAAACGTAACCAGTTACCGACCATAATTTCTTATTGCCAAACTTATTAACGTGTAATAAAATTTTGCTGACAGAATTTCAGCAAAAAATTATCTTTAAATCTGGGTTTGTGGACTCACCTGGCCAGTGACGAATTTTGTTCTAGTGGTAAAATAAGATAAATAATAACTATGCATAGCTGATTTAAATGGAAAGAACGGAACAAATTAGTTCGGAATTGAAACCTATTAATACACTTTGGTTCAGTGTAGCATTTGGTTAACCACCTTTGGGTTCATCTTGATATTTTCTGTTAAATAGAAAAACTGAAAAAATTTAAATTCAATATTACAATCCAAAATAACTCATCCCATTCAATTAAAACTTTGCTTTTATACTATTTATGTTCAATCTAAAAAAATAAAACACTCGTCTTATTACTATAAATTTTACCGACATAAGCAATAAACTTTATGTTTGTTGCATTAAGAATTCAAAACATTTTGCTTTAGTTTTCTTTTCAATGAGCAAATCATTCATCATCAATATTTTCATTTTCTGGCCACAAATAAATAACATACACCCACACAGATTTTTATATGACCTTTAATACTGAAATGTATTAAAAACATTTACCTTAAATACTGCTGACTACTCTAACAAGGAAACTGCACAGAGGTGCACCAGCAGATTTAAATTAAACTTGCATATGCTGTAGATGAAAAATACTTATTAGACTTGTATTTTTTAAGGGTGGGCAAAGGCAGGTTCTGGCGTTATAAAAAGGGGCGAGGTAAAGGTTAGACAATTATTGTATGAAACATGTCTGAAATTTACGAAATTTTGATTTGTTTGTACACAGTATTAAAGTATTTAAGAAAGCAAATAATTAGATACCCGTTTGGCACTGTTAAGGAGCCAGGGTTACCCTGCGAAATATTAAGAACAGGATATATAAAATCTCTTCGACAAAAAGCCCTCTCAAAGGCAAACGATTACAAAAATTGATAAAAAGCCCAGATAATATGGGTATTGTTTTACACCACTTTTTTAACTCTTTGGACTTGAGATTGTACACCTAATAATGTACAATAATTTGTTATCCTCTACAATATATGAGCTCTTAAAAAATGATCTACACCTCTTGAAATTGACTTTAGATGCCTCTTGTTTCTCAAGGTCTTACACATGGAGAAAAATTTTGATATTTGCCAACTAAAATTCAATAACTACAACTCAAATTAGGTTATTATGAATTTCAGTCGGTAGGTACAACTGAACATTGGTTTTTATAACATAGTTCGTTTAATTCAACTGAAACTTAATTGCCACACCCAAAATTTTCAGAAATCTAATGTTAATGTCGTTGTGACCAATAAAATACAATATTCAATTCGGTTGGCACTTTATTTCTCTGTGTGTATGAATGGACGATGGGCAGGGTTAAGTTGATAACTTACAAAGTTTCACGTTGGAAATTGGGGGTGCCGAAAGGTGCTGATTTTTATAAATCCCGGGACTCGGTATTTTGAAAGAGTATTATGAAATAAAATAATTTAATAGAAAATTTTACTATTCAGATCTTACAGTATGAAAAACAAAGAAAAACTATCAACTCATTATTGACTAAGTGTTCCATTTTCCACACAGTATTTTTAAACGGTTGTATTTATTAATTGATAAGTATAAAGTCTCAAAGTTGGGACCATTTTCAAAAATTATTTAAAAATATAAAAAAGCCTAATCTAACATATTATTTATTTTTTTTTGATATGTTTATGAGGCAATATGAAAATATTTTCTCTACTAAAAATTAGTTCATAAATCGTGCATAGGTTTTGATATCCTAACCGATCGAGCTATGAATTTTTTAAATTCAGAAATTCTAAGATATTCGAAAATTTATGCAATTAAATTTAGCAAATTATTTAATGAAGCATACAAGTTAATAATGTCGATTTGGACAACATATGGCATAACTATCACATATGGTTTGTGTCAGTAATAACAAATATGGTATATTGGAGGGTAAACATCTGTCAGTATGATTCAGTATTCGATAGACGCCAAAGTGTAAACACACATTTTTTCAATCGCTATAATAATGTCGAATTGTGTGCGTAAAAAAGATGTTTTGCGGTTAAGTCTGAAAACCTTCATTCATTTGAATAAAACGGCTGCTGAAAGTTATCGATTGTTGGTAGAAGCTTACGGTCAAAATGCAGCAACTCATAAAACTTGTGAACGATGGTTTGCGCGATCCAAAAGTGATGTTTTCGACGCAGAAGACAAGGAGAGGCCTGGTCAACCGAAAAAGTTTGAAGATGAGAAATTGGAAGCATTACTGCATTATCATTGGGAGTCACACAACAAGCCATTTCCCTATGTATAAAAGCATTGGAATTCATTCAAAAGCAATGAAATTGGGTTCCATATGAATTGAAGCTGAGAGACGTTGAAAGGCGATTTAGCGTGTCGGAAATGCTGCTTGAACGCTACAAAAAGAAGTAATTTTTGCATCGTGTTGACACTGGTGATGAAAAATGGATACATTACGATAACCCCAAGTGCAAAAAATCATATGTAAAGCCCGACCCACCAGCCAATCAACGCCGAAGCCGAATAACCATGGTGCCAAGGTAATGCTCTGTATTTGGTGGGATGAGAAGGGGTGCTTTGTATTTTGAGCAGTTGAAATCGGGTCAGACGATCACAGGGAACCTGTACCGAACACAATTGATTCATTTGAAGAGAGCAATCAACAAAAAACTACCAGAATATTCGACCAGACATGTTGCAAGACCGGTCAAAAACTATTTGGAAAACAGTGGATGGGAAGTTTTGGCTCACCCGCCTTATAGCCCAGACCTTGCCCCTTCTGACTACCATTTGTATCGATCGACGCAGAATGCCCTTACTGGAATACGCTTCACTTCAACACATGGTATCAGAAATTGGCTTGATTCATTCTTTACCTAAAAACCGGAGCAGTTCTTTTGGCGCGGAATCCACATGCTACCAAAAATTTGGGAAAAAGTAGTATCTAACGATGGACAATACTTTGAACAATGTACCAGTTCATTTTGTTATTATAAAAAATGCATTTTTTAAACAAAAAAAAAATCGACAATATTAACTTCTAAACCCAATATATATCTGCTAAGTTTGGTTGAAAAAGTCCAGCGGATCTAAGACATATCTATAATAAGTTTACGATGTAAAAAATAAATTAATTAATGATCTTAAAAAATAAAATAATATTCTTATCAGTCTAAAGTATTTTAATTAAGATATGTCAAAGGTTGATTCAAATTAGATTTATTTACTTTTGTGCAATATTATAAAAACTGAATCATAATTATTAAACTATATGAAGGTAAATAAACATTTTGTGTTTTATTTTTAGTTTTCGTTGTTTAACACAGTGTCATATATACAAAAAGTGTTATTAAATAGCAAATTAAAAAATTTAAAATCCTGGGATTTTCTGAGAAAAAATACTGGTATTCCCGAATTTGTAAATCTCGAAAATCCTCAAGTTGAAGTCATCCATCTAAGCTGATAGATGCAAACATCACAAACTTCTAAGCAATTGGCGTAAATATTTAAAAATGTATATTTTTTGCGTCCGATATTCACAATTATACTTGAAGTTCGCTAGCGTATTGAGTAAACTGAGTTTCATTATAAACGGCACCATCGAGTCAAAAAGGCATTTTAATAATTTTCAAGGCAAAAATTTAATAAACTTTTTTAAAAATTTGCAAAATCGAATTATTTTTTTCGAAAGCTTTTAAAAAAAAACCATGGCTGTAGAATATAATTAGGTATCTAGACGGACTTAGTCGATAAGGTACTAAAAAGTGTTATTTTATTAATTCCAGTAAATTTAAGGCCTTAAAATTTTATGGAGCACACAAAATTTCATAACCTCAAAAAGGATAGTTATACAAAATTTTTAATTTTTAAAATTTTGAAGTATTTGCTGTGATTTCCTGTAAATAAGTGACCCTAAACCCAACCAAATATCAATAAACTGTCAACATGTTTTTTGCGTTTTTCTCTTTATGTAGAACATATATGAAAAAAAAAATATTTGAGTGTATTTTTATATTTTTTGTTGAAATGATGCAAATACAATGAGATCTATAAATTGATGTGGGTTTGATTAAATCCAAGCAAAAACTGTAATATTTCTAATTTGCTAAAAACTTAAAACTGCCATAATTTTTGCGCCGTTAACCCTTTCACTACCCATTTTTTGTTTGCGGAAATATTTCTATTTTGACCACAGATTCTTGTTAGGAGGAACAATTTTTGCACATATGAAATCTCATTTAAAAATCGAATTATTTAATCTTCTCTGCCCATTTTACCAATAAAACATTAGAATAACCAAAAATAACTAAGAAGACGATGAATAAAATTCAAAAATCCCCAATAAAACATATCAAAATTTGCTCCCTGGCAACTCTTCCCTAACTACGTGAATAACCAACTACCGTATGTACAAAAAATACATCATAGATATCGCTAAACTCACAAAATTTGGGAAATAGTGGAAATTAGATTACTTATGATTTTCTAACAATTGTGAATTGTTGTGGTGTTTGTCTTAGCTATCTTCTGCAATTACAATTAAATGTAAAATCGACCCCGTGTAATTGAAACTGGTTTTAATCCAAAGCAAAAATCGACCTGACTTTAGATCAAGCGGTTAAAGCGCCTGTCTAAAGTGTAGTGCGAAGTGCATGTGGCAAAGAAAGCAGGTTCAAGCCACGGTCAGGATTGCATTTAATAAATAAACATTTCATATAGATGCAATCAAACAATAAAAACCATAACAAATAATTACAGTATTGTCAAAAGGATTACTGATGAAGGTTGTGTTACCAGAAACTGCGCAGTCTAATTCAATTAAAAATTTACAATGTAGTTATGATTTTTAGAAAAGTATGCTTAACCTTCCACGCCTATCTCAAACAATTGAAAGTATGTGCATATTAATTATAGTATTAATTGCACACTGTCTAAGAAGACGATGAATAAATTTCAAAAATCCCCAATAAAAAATTGTTTATTTGCTTTTGTTTTGATTATTAAATTAAGCTACGTGCCAATTTTCGCTATTCAAGTTTTATCAGTTTAGAAGATACACCAAACGACCCTTTTTAGGAGCTAAAGGCTGATTACAAACAATACGACTCCGTTAACAAATATCGAGACTTTATTGCTCTGATGAATAGTTTATGCATATAATGATTTTTTTTTCAATGATCAAGACCCTAATGAACATATTCAAATAGAAATATTAAGTTTTAGAGGAATATTACATTCTTTTATATTTTTTTCTCAAAAATGTGTTAAAATAAAAATGAAAGTATTATTTGGTGCTCTCCACAATGTAGCCCCTATTCGCTAATGCCTAAAAACTTAGTGTGCCAAGTTTCAGCTATATTCATTAACATTTAGAGCTCACAGAAAAAGTTAACTTTTAAAAATTATTAATTTGTCTCTAGAAGAAATTCTCACAACTTTAAATTTAATTCTTTCTTAATATACTTAATGTATCTTAAATAAATTTTCCAATCTATTCTAAATTTATGTGCAGGCAAAGAATATGAAATCAAAATTTCAAAAATATTTTAAAAATTAATTTAAAATTTTAAATTTTTTTAAAATTTTTAAAAAATTATACCTAAAAATTACACAATGTTGTTAAAATTGTAAAATTTTATGAAAAGATGTAATAAAAAATCCAAATTGTTTATATCTTATATGAACAAATTTTCATATCTGAGCATAATTTTAATGAAGATTTTTTATCTGAAATCAAAATTAAAAAAAAAATTGTGGATTTTAAATTATTCGAGTTTTTCATATATTCCAAAAAGTCGATTTTTTATATTCTTCTAATTACCAGAAAACGATGCCAATGAAAAATCCAACTTTTATATAATTTTGCAATCAGCATACCAAGCACTTTAATCATATATGGTTTTGTTTTTAACTTTAGAAAGGAAAACAGATATCTTTGCAGAACTTAAGTTTTGGCTTTTTTTTTTCTTTATCGATAATATTTAGCTTATTAAAATTTATTTGTTAAAAAAAACAATCTTATATCACCTAAAGGCTATTCCACAGAAATACATTCATTCAAAAATAAATTTCACAGCAGTAATTTTAGTGAAACCACTTGTTCAAAGCTGAACACTTTTTCGTATGAACTTTTCCATTTTAGCGAATTCCGCTACTCCGATTTAAATTTGGATTTCAAATTCGTAATTTACGCCCAAAAATATATTAGGTTTGATGTGTCGCCGACCATAATAATTATTTTTAATTTTTTTCTCCTTTTTCTTATTATCTTTCAGTTTTTGATTCAAATAAGCTTATAGAACGTGTACTACGTTGAACTTCAATTTCGATCTGACACGTCTAAAAATATAAAAACAAAAAAACCAATAAAACTGTAAAAAATATTACTTGAGCCAGAGTAAAAATTAAATTTTTTTATATAAATAGAAAAATTTTTGGTCTTCAAAGTTTTGTAATGTCATGCTGCTTGTTAGAAAAATACCCTAAAGACGTGTTGGATTTCTAAGAAGACACGAATGGAGCAAAGTTGATAATTAAGAGGTTTTTTATTAAAGCTCATAATATTATGGAGAGAGATCTTTGTTGTTTTTGTGAATATACGGAGGTTCAAAGCTTGTTATAAATTGAAAATAACATAAAAATAATCTCGATGCATATAAAAAGAAAAAAAACCAATAAAACTGTAAAAAATATTACTTGAGCCAGAGTAAAAACTAAAAGTTTTTATATAAATAGAACAATTTTGGTCTTCAACGTTTAGTAATGTCATGCTGCGTGTTAGGAAAAGACCCAACCACGCGTTTGATTTCTAAGAAGACAAGAATGAAGCAAAATTGATGATTAACAGGTTTTTTGTTAAAGCTCTGCCTATTATGGAGGCTCTAGCTTTTCTAAAACTTTGGGTTCTGATAGAGATCTTGAGCCAGATCGAAAAACTATTATCAACCTAGCTAATATGTTTTTTTGATTTGCTTTATTTTTGTATATACGGAGGTTGAAAGCTTGTTATAAATTAAAAAAAAAAACTTGTATATTTTCATAATGGGTTGTGGAGATCGCGAATTCCATTTTTTTACGATTTTGGTGTACTCTGTAGTGTACAGTTTGGCTTGCTTAAACATTAACTAACACATACGCAAAAACGTGTTCTTGGCATACAAAAAAAATACTTCAAGGTTTCGAACATTTTGAAAATACCTCATATCCAATTTTCATTTCAATCTGCGGGTTTCCACTATATAGTTTCCTTGTTAGTCGTGAATGTTTTTTTTGTTAGTAGCAGCGGACTACTTGCTCAACATTCATAGAATATAAATATTACCTCACACAAAATAATCATAAAATTCATTCCAGTGAGCAACGATGATAATGGTCATATCAAAAGTACGTACACTAGTAGCAATGGTAGTGGAAAATAATAAATCTGAAACAAAGGCAACCATACTATTCCACCTACAACATATACTACTAACAAAGAATAACGAAAAAGTTTGATAACAATAATAGCAAAACTGCTGCTGTGTTGAAAGCATGATGATGTTATTTATGTGCAATATGCATGAAATTAAAAAAAAGTACAAAATTGCGTATTGAAAATTTTTCGTTGAAAAGCAAAAACCGGAACAGTAGTAACTATATACTTGGCCGAAGCGAATCTTGTATACACTTTAATAGTGGGGTTTGATTTAAATTAGAAGTAATTATACTGATGGTAGGAATCAAGTTTTGATAACATTGGGTGAACCATTACTATCATTAAAATTTTATTCCAACGTTTGAACATAGAACTCACTTGAATCTACTCAAAAAATAGTTTACAATTTTTGAAGTTATTGAAGTTATTGCTAGTTCGAATTATCATTATGACCTCGTCATGGCTTAAATGATGTAGCAAATAATGTTGCAATATGAGGCTCTTACAAAGTAATCATCTCATATTATACAACACTTCATAGACTCTCCACTTGATTAACGTTTTAAATGTATAATATGAACCAGGGCTGCACTGTGGAATATCGTAGTACAAGACCACCTCATTGCTTGAATTACGCCAAAAATTAGTATTATCATAAAGCTCAGATGTCAAACTACTAAAATTTAAAAAAATATTACTTATTTAGTCAACAGTAATATTCGAACATTTCTATCGAATTTAGTCCTTTCGACTAAAACGATTAAAGGACATGAAAATTAAAAATATTTAAAGGAATATATTTAAGGTATTTAACAGAAATACCTTTAATACATTTTTTTAAAGGCAATTAAGTGTAGATTCTGATTCTTTTCAAAGTTTGTATTATGGCATTTGAAATTTACTCATCTGACACATTTAATGTTTTTTTTTGCAGCATGTCAATACTTCGCTAAGGATTTTAAATATTAGCTACACACTCATACATACATAATATTAAAGCTTAATTTATTCCATAGTGTAGAAAAACTAGATGAATTTTCGTGCGGAAAGAAATTCTACATACAAAAAATGCATTTAAGCAAAATAACAAAATATACCATTTTCTATGGGAAATTACAATTCATTTCATTTTTAAACTGCTTGACCGATTTTGATAATTTTGAACACAAAGCTTCTTGGAAGAATGTGAAACAATAAAAAGTCGAAAAATATCATAATCGCGTTTTATGGTGTCATTGCGGTCATTATTGTATCAATCATATTTCACCAATATTATGGAAGCTTACATCATGTTCTAGTAAAAATCTCTCGTTTTTTCAGTTATCATATATTGTCCTTTCTACAATCATAATATAGTATTTATTATCATATTCCTCTCTCTAATTTGAATTTTGTTGTATCAATCATATTTCACCAATATTATGGAAGCTTTCATCATGTTCTAGTATAAACCTCTCGTTTTTTCAGTTATCATATAATTGTCTTGTCTACAATCATAATATAGTATTTATTATCATATTCCTCTCTCTAACTACCCCATACTGTTGCTCCAACTATAGGATGAGGAGCCCGTTTTTTTATGAGCGTCTTCGCTCTTTTAGTGTCATTCTTAATTGAGATTTTGTGAAAAGAAGTTGTGAGAAAGAGTTAGTCCCTTAAAAAAATTTAAAATTTTGTTTATGTAAATGAATACATTGACTCATATCGCACCAAGAACGAAGCTTCCTAGTTTTTGATAGAATCGTCCCATGATTCAGACCTAATGCCAGTATAATAATCCAAAAGTAGTAGGCATTTATTTAAATATTTTTCATATATGTATATGCTTATGTCAAAAATGCTTAAATCCTAAAAAAATCTTTTGAAGCAGGCTCTCTCTTTTTTTTTTGTTTTTTTTTTTATTTTTTTATTTAGAGCTCTCAACTTTGACACATTTTAGTTTTGGCACATTCGGTATCTACACTCATAAGAACTTTTCCATAAAACTACAACAGTTATTTAAAAATTCGATCGGTAAAGTTGTTTTAATTACCAAAGAAATATATTTTTTAACTTCCTGTCTGCTATTCTATAAACAAAAAAAAAAAACGGACTTGCGGTGATAAGTTAAAATATTCATTTAAAATTGTCTATTTAAAACAAAATGTTTTTATATTATATATTGAGTATTGAAATAAACGAAAACAATCTATTGTTTTTATCGATTTTGTCAATTAACTTTTGAAAATAAACTAAAAAATACAATTGTTTTAAACGAAAAGTAAGTAGTCCTGTTTTTAACTGATTTTCAGTTAATTTAATGTGTATAGTCAGTAGTCTTTACGGCAAAAATATAGTAGTGTAGTAGTTTTAAATAGGTCTTTCATTATTTTGCAACATCAAATCAGAGAAGCGTATAAAAAATCAGAGGAGTGTATATAAGAATTATATGCAAAAATTATATGCACTTTTTGAAAAATTTTGCAAAAATTGCATAATTTCTTGTTGCTTGTTTATACATATATCAAACAATAATATTGACAGATTTTAAAAACCTACACTCAGGGAACTTCTGTTGTAAATATTTGTAGTTTTTTGAGTTGTAATAGAGTATCTTTATTTTTAAATGAAAAAAACTGTCATTTGTAGCATAAATTTCAGTTTTGACTACAATTGTTGTTCATTTAAAAAACAACCCACATCAAATTACTGTATTGTGATTTTACATTAATTTTGTAACAGTAGTTTTTTTTTGTTTAAAAAATAAAACAAATAAAGGTTTGTCTAGTTTTTTGAACAATAAAAAGTTTTTCGAACAGTAGAAAACAAATTACAGTGTTCGTTGAATTTACTGAAATGTAAGTCGTCTTTCTTCAAGTGAAGCTTTATTCGGTTTATACTACATTTGCAGTGTTCCTTACATACATAGTATTGTAAGTGTAGAAACAGTAGTGGTAACGCATCAAAAGCCACTGTATGGGAAAAAATTGGCTCCTTTATCGAAACACATTTTGATGAAGGCACATCAACACTGTTGAATGAAAGTAGTAAAAATTTACATTATATTTAATATTAAGAAATAAATATTTTATGGACCACATGAAACCTAATTAGTTTTAAAAAGCATTATGTTAAAAAACTGCACTTATTAGGAATAACTAGTAGAAAATATATTTATTACAGTTATAATAGTTTTTTGTTTTTATATACATCGAGATTATTTTTATGTTATTTTCAATTTATAACGAGCTTTCAACCTCCGTATATTTACAAAAATAAAGCAAATCAAACATATTAGCTAGGTTGATACTAGTATTTCGATCTGGCTAAATATCTCATCAGAACCCGAAGTTTTAGAAAAGTTAGAGCCTCCATAATAGGCAGAACTTTAACAAAAAACCTATTAATAATCAATTTTGCTTTTTGACAAAACAGATATTAATTTTTAAATATCACGTAAATTGCAATTTTAAGATAAAAGATAAATTTTTAAAAACACTTTACAAACAGTTTTTAGAAAATACAAAATAAGAAAGAAAATTTCCATTAAAACGGCAAAAAATATTATATAATAATAAACGTGCGAAATTTTATTTAATTCAAATTCAATAAAAAATATGTAATTTTAAGAATTTTTTAAATTTTTAAATTTAAACAGCCGGACTGTGGGAAATGTTTGTAAGTTTCTGATTCAATAATGGTTTTTAAAGTGTATATTTCCGTAAAGATGAGATGATGTTCTATAAGAATATATAAATATATTTTTGATTGCGGGTCTTTCAGTATGGCAAAATATTGACTAAATATATTGGTATGCAAGTTAATAATGTCGATTTGGACAACATATGGTATAACATATGGTTTGTGTCAATAATAAAAAATTTGGTATTTTGGAGGGAAACATCTGTCATTATACTTGAGTATTCGATAGACGCCAAATCGCTGTTATAATGTCGAATTTTGTGCCTAAAAAATATGTTTTGCGGGGAAGTCTGAAAACCTTCTTTCATTTGAATAAAATGGCTGCTGAAAATTATCGATTGTTGCTAGAACATGCACCAACTCTAAAAACTTTTGAACGATGATTTGCGCGATTCAAACGTGGTGATTTCGACACAGAAAGCAAGGGAAGGCCTGGTCAGCCGAAAAAGTTTGAAGATGATTAATAGGAAGCATTACTCCACAAATATTGTTGTCAAATGCAAGAAGAACTTGCATTATCATTGGGAGTCACACAACAAGCCATTTCCCTACGTTTAAAAGCATTGGGATTCATTCAAAAGCAAGGACATTTTGTCCCATATGTGCTGAAGCCGAGAAACGTTGAAAGGCGATTTTTCACGTCGGAAATGCAGCTTGAACGCTACAAAAAGAAGTAATTTTTGCATCGTATTGTTACTGGTGATGAAAAATGGATACATTACGATAACCCCAAGAGCAAAAAATCATATGTAAGCCCCGGCCAACCAGACAAAACAACGCCGAAGCCGAATATCCATGGCGCCAAGGTAATGCTCTGTATTTGGTGGGATCAGAAGGGTGTTTGTATTATGAGCTATTGAAATCGGGTCAGACGATCACAGGGGACCTGTACCGAACACAATTGATTCGTTTGAAGAGAGCAATCAACGAAAAACGACCAGAATATTCGACCAGACACGAGGCCATAATCTTCCATCATGACAATGCTCGCCACATGTTTCAAGACCGGTTAAAAACTATTTGGAAAACAGTGGATGGGAAGTTTTGGCTCACCCGCCTTATAGCCAGACCTTGCCCCTTCTGACTACAATTTATTTCGATCAATGCACAACGCTCTTACTGTAATGCGCTTCACTTCAGAACAGGATATCAGAAATTGTCTTGATTTATTCATTACCTCAAAACCGGAGCAGTTCTTTTGGTGCCGAATTCATATGCTACCAGAAAGATGGGAAAAAGTAGTGGCTTTGAATAATGTATCAATTAATTTTGTTATTATAATAAATACAATTTTCAAGCTAAAATATAGACATTATTAACTTTTTTACCCAATATGATTTTTCAAATTTAAGAATTTCTTGGAATCTAGCTACCCAATATTTCAAGTAAATTTTTTGTATATTAAATTTCTATTTTAGCCAGTGTCGTACTTTTTCGAAAAGTATATATTATGAAGACTTTTTCTCATATAACATCTTTAAAAAATTGTCAGCGTGTATTAATTTGTGTTAACCTGAAGAATACAGATAATTTTAGAAACGATTTTCAACTTTAAATAAGGTTTTAATTACCTAATCTCGTAATTTTGAGTAAAATCGTATTAATGTGGCTTAAGTTAAAAAAGAAGTTGAACTCCAATTTTAAATATTTTTGAGAAAAGGCAAAATCGAAATTTCGTACTTATTTTTTACACGCTTATCAATTTTTAGACAAGCATTAATTCAAACTAATTAAGTTATCGGAACCAGATACTCGCTGACCTTTAACCATATTGGTTTAGAATATTGGCATGTCCGACTTTAACTTGTTTACTCTTTATTTTAACATTATTAGCACTATGTCCACTAAGGGTGTCAAAAAAAAAAAAACATTAACATATGTCATTATCAAAATAAATATAGTCTGCATAAAAAAAATCTCAATAAAAAAAGTTTGGAGGTCGCAGATCGAAATCGAAGTTTCAATGTAGTTCTTGTTCTATTATTTTAATCAAAAAGTAAAAACTAATGAAACAAATTAATAATAATTATTATAATCGTGACACATTAGAACTTTTTTGAGTTTTTGATTATGATTTCTCTATTTTTCTCTTCACAATTTTTTACTCCTACGCCCAAAAATAACGATTTTATATCCGAATTTTAACATCACGTATCAGGCGTATAATTTTCATAAAGCAAAATAAAGCGCTTTTTACATTGTCACATTTTGTATTTTTAATTTTGTAAAGTTTTTTTGCTCCTCCTGTAAACTTCTCAAAGCAATATTCAAATTTTTAACTGGACTCGTACCACCGAAATCAAACTCTTTGTTTTATACACCGTCTCTAATATTAATCTGTGTATTTATGTCTAAATCTTTAAAAACAACGGACTTACCTTTTGCTGTATAGAGTAAAAAGCTTAATGAAATGAAGTATTATTTTAATTTTGTATTTTTATTTTTTTTTATAATCGTATCAATTACAAATGAACTATTATATAACGTTTGATTTAACATGTTTTGTACGAAAATATTCAAATGAAATTTATATAAATATAAATAAGTACATGATAAGTATGAAATGAAAAATAAGTGTTGCACGATAACGACATCATTTATCTGTTTTTTATGTTATTATAACTTAGTATGAATTTAAAAAATGAGTTTTGAAATGAAATAAATGATAAGATCAATAATCATTGTGTTCTTTTATTAAAACAAATAAAAAATGTACATGTTTTTAACTGTTGAAAAACAACTAAAATAAAATAACTAATAATATCGTAAAAATAATTAAAAATTTCAAAAATGTTTAAACAAGTGTAAAAATTGGTCAAAATTACTGCTTTACAACAGTTATTTTTTCGGTGTTTAAAATATTGTAAAAAATATATATATACACCTATCCCTTGATTTACACGATACTTTTTTTACACGATTTAACTTTTACACGATTTTTTATTTCTCGTGTTAATCGAGGAATATGGAAATTACCTCGAACTACACAAGTTTTTTTTTTTTGATTATTTAATAAAAAACTTTTGTATACATATTCATGTTAGTAAAAAATTAATATACAAGTTAACTTCTTTTTTTTTTACTTCTTTAATTGATCTTTTAAAATATCGGAATAAAACACTCAAGTTCATTGACAATAAAATTAAAAAGGGAATTATCCATTTATGCACGTACATACAAAATTTATCAAATCAAAATTAAAATATCAAAAATATACAAATATATACAAATATATAAATCAATCAGTGTTTACCATACAAATCCGATAGTTGTAGTTTTTTTTGTGAAAAAAAAATATTATAAAATTTATATAAATAAATCGGATTATATATATATAACTTTTATAACTCGATCGATATTTTATAAAAATAAATATGCCGCAAAAAATTGTAAAGAAGCAGATCAAAAGAAAAATTAAATCTTTAGAAACCAAAATTAAAATTTTGGATTGTCTCCGCAAAGGAGAAAAATTATCAAGAGTTTCTAAAAAATATACCATTCATGAAGCCACAATTAGATCTATAAAGAAGAATGAAAACGCTATCAGGAAATGTTAAGCAGCTGGGTATTATGTATCTAAGCGTACAACTTCGTACGTTCGGGACACTATAATTGAAAAAATAGAGAAGGCATTAATGATTTGGATTGAAGACCTAACCCAAAAGCGAATTCCATTTGACACTAATGTAATTACAAATAAGGCATTTCGGATTTACGAAAAAATTAAGGATGAGCTATCATCAACATCCTCAGCAGCAAAAAAATCTTTTACAGCTAGCCATGGTTGGTTTGAAAATTAAAAAAAAAGGCAATCCTCACATAATTTAAAACTAAAAGGGGAACAAGCATCTGCTGATGTTGATGCTGCAGAAGAATATCCAGAAAAATTCGCCGAAATTATTTCATATACTCCTGATCAAGTCTTCAATGCTGACGAGTCGGGTTTATTTTGGAAAAAAATGCCTGAGAGAACTTTGTTGTCAAAGGGTATTATATAATGAAATCATTGGTTTTAAATAAATAATACTAATGACTCAGGGGAAGACGAGTAAGAAATGGTTGCACTGATAACTAAAATTATTTGTGAAGGAGTACAATTAGGACGAAAGTTAGGAAATCACTTTGTCCAACATGACCAAACTGTTGAAAGAGCTCTAAAGTTCCAGAGATATATTTCTCATGGCCTGGCACAATATCGGGAGATAAATAAAGAATTAAACAATAATACGTCTCAAGTTCTTATAACAAAATATATTTCCAAATCTCTGCGGGCTGAAGTTATCTCCAACATCGAAACAGAAACTTTTGATATACTATCGAGTGATGAAAGTGATTCGTCACCAACTAGAAAGATAAGATTAGTTGGCACTATTAGTTTGAAATGAACTGATCTCTTTTAATAAACTGAATTATTATTAATAAAGAGTAAACTGATTTTATTGATTTTTTGCTTAATTTATGGTACCTAGTTTTTTAGATTTTTGATGTTATTCCAGGCTTCAGAATTTATTTTTTGGTTTAATGAATTTTATAACTAAATTTTGTTTATAAATTAACTCATTTTGTTAGTGTTTTGTTTTATTTACGTTTTTTGCATTAAAAAAATAAATATTTTTTTTTCGATTTACACGATTTTCCATACAAACTTTTTTGAATTCGATTTACACGATTTTTTCTGGAACGTATCTATCGTGTAAATCGAGGGATAGCTGTATTGGTTTCTTTCAATTACAATAAAAATTTGTGTTCTCTACATCCTGCTTAAAATGCATAGTGAAATTTTTAAGTGCATTTTAGTAGGATGCACGAAATACAAATTTGTATTGTAACTGAAAGAAAGATATTTATTTTTTTGATTAAAACTTAGATTAACATACCGAAAAAATAACTGTCAATATACATTTTATCTTACTATTCATGATGCAATACTTAACCACATAAAATTGTACAATACTGGATCACATTATTTTTACTCGGGACATCTGATTATATTATATATATATAAAAAGTATGATATCATTTATCTTTTGTCGGGTGGAAAAAAAAATCAATTCAGCATCTGAAATTACAATAAGAATAGAATATTATGCTTTTCTTAAAATTACTGAAAGGTCACAAAAAAAGTCGATGATGTGCGATTTTGATAAAATTTTGGTAAAATGTTGTGATAATGCAAAGTAGTCTAAATCTGAAATACTGATTTTTATGAAATATTTTCAGAGTTACAATGTTGGAGTGAATTCAACCAACTTAAATAGGAGTACAGTTTCCTACTATGAGTTGGGTATATTTTAGTAGAAATTTATAAAATTGTGGCGCTTAAAGCTGCTTGTTTACAATAGGTAATAAACGTCGAAAGTAGTTTAAAATAGAAATATCGGAAATTAATCTTGATGACCGTTGACAGTTTTGACATATTCATGCAAAAATACAAAGAAAACGAATGGTTCACTTTAGCCAACAGTCCACTTTGGCGTACATGCCTTTAATACAATAAATTATAATATAAGTTTTTGATAATTTTTGTTACATGAGACTTTATGATTACTTTTTTATAAATTCCGTTTCACTTTTATATCCCATGTATGAAATTATACTTTTCAGCTCTATAAGCTTATCAAGGAAACCTGAATTTTTTTAATTGGGAATGAATTGGAAGAATATCAATTATTAAAATATGTAATTTGTTTTAATCAATTGTGCATTGTTGAGAGCGATATTGAGCATTTTCTGAAAACCATATTTCCCCCAGTTTTATAATTATAACACAGGTAAGTTTTTTTTTTTAAATAATTCTTTATTTACAATCTGTTTTTTTTTTTTTTGTTTTTCAAAAGAATTCACCGTTTTTAACTTATTAGTAAATGACTAACGGAATCGCCCTTTCTGATTTCGAAAAGGGACAAATTTTGGCTTTTGCAACCGAAAAACTATCAATTTCCGAAATATCGCGATTAATTCGCGAAGTCGATGGGTAATGAAAGAAAATCCCAGTATGTCGCATCGCGATGCACCAGGATTAATGCAGCAAGTAATTCTACCATAAGCTACATAGAGCTCAGTACCCTAGTTTTCACTTCTGTGAGCAAATCAACAGCTTGGAGAGTTCTAAATGCATCCGGAGATATTGTGTAAAGTAAGACGAACGTAATTATACGACTTCTATAAAGACACAAATCTAAACGTTTCGACTTCGCAGAGTTAAGCATGATCACAAATTGGAATACGGTATGTCAAAATCACGATATACATTTTTTATAAACTAATTCGATATTCATTTCATTAACTCAATGCAAGATACTGCAAGAATTCATACTGAAACAACGAAACAAAAACGTGGTTTCGCCAAAGAAACCTTCCACTTATTGACTGGCTCGCATGCTCAACAGATCTAAATAACATAAATGGGTTATAATAGTTCATAGGGCTTACTATAATCAGTGGCAATTTAACACTGTTGAAGAACTAAAATCCACCATTTTAACAGAGTGGTCAAATTTAGACTTAAACTTATTGAAAAAACTTAACCGGTTCTATGCATAAAAAGACTATTTGAGCTAATTAAAATTAATGGGGTGTAACTTACTATTAACAAGTTAAAACTACACTTTTTACTTAAAAAGTCTTTACCTGCGTTTTAACTCAGAGAATACTTGGGTTTTTGAAAAAATCCTTTCTCCCGACATAGTTTTTATAACTTCGAGATTTTGTAAATAAGATACAAAACCAACAAAAAAAAAAAATAATTATTGGCAGGTGTTATACATGGGTTATAAATATGAAACGGACTTTACACAATCAAGAAAAAATATTTTTAGTTTAGCACTTTTGTGTTAGAGCTTTTTTCGACGAGGAGTGTAAATATAATGTTAGCTTTAAATGCTGTAAACTAATAAAATGCATGGAATCCCACACAATTTTTCCAGAATAGCGGGATTGAAAATGAGTAAAATCGTAGGGAATTTCGTCTTATCGCGTTTTCTTTTCTGGCAAAAATGTCACATTTTTTGCACTTTGCCCTCAAATTACCTTTTTGTGTTCTTTTCTAAAATAAGGTAAATACTCTGAGAGGGTGCCGTGTTTCTTTCTGAAAATGTTGCCTTATAAAAGGCAAAAAATGCAACATTTTCTGCCCTCAAAAAATTTACATTTTTGGATGTTGCCCTGTTTTTTTGGTTTATCAATCTCATGTGTATATATTGCAAAGTTTTTGGCGAGAAAACTCTCACCTTGGTAGCAGAGTGGTAGTGTGCTGGCTTCTGACACAGAAGATACCGAGTTCGAACCCATATTGGTATCACATTTTTTTATATATTTTTTGTTAAATTTAATTTACGATTTTTTTGAATTTGTTTTTGCTATTTTTTTAATTTTTTCTTTTGTAAGTATTTAATAATTTTTTTAGCCTGAAATTCTAGAAATTCGCTTACAAACAAAATTATAAAAAAAAATTTAATTGAAAAAAATGTATGGAGCTAAATCCAAATTTTTTAAATAATTAAGAAAACAAAAATTTATTATTAAAAATAACATTAAATTTTTTTTAAAGTTTACTGGGATTCGAACCTGAACCTTAACAACACTAAAAAACAGATTTGTTTTCTGATTGTAAAATTGCTTCATTTTAATGGGGCGAGGGCAAAATTTGAAAAATGCTGCACATTAAGAAGGCAACACTTTTTTCCAGAAAAGAAAACACCATTACATTGAAGAATATCAAATATTTTTCGATTAATAGTATTTAATATACCTGCAACTTTGTCTTGAACAGAAATTTTTTTTATAGATATAACAATTGAAACTTAATAAAATACTGGCAACCGAATTTGTTGCCATAACATAAATTTAGTTACTAAACAGAATTATGACCACAATACAATTTCGGTAGCTGCAAAAGGTTCGATTAGCAACAAAATATTTGTGATACCTTTACATTAGTCTTGTAAGTTTTTTATATCCGCTTGGCCTACATGACGTATAAGTAATAATTAGAATGAAATATCACTCATACTACATGTGGTATGCATTACTATCGATTTTTAAGAGTGCATTTTTAAATTTATTATTTGTCTTTTAAATTTACATATGTAATAAAAATTAACCTCTATCGATTGATCATTAAACATTTTATAACTCCTATACAGAAGATTGTATATAGCCAAATGTTTTAACCAACTATATAAACAACTGGTATTTTGAATATGGTTTTGAGCGAAAGAAAAATTGGAAAAGTTTCTCGGAAAATTTGAAACATTATGGAAAATTTTAAAGTTTGTTTTGCTATGAATTTTTTGTACAACTCAAGACCATAGCTCGAGATTGGAACGATTAATATGTGTCTTTAATTTCAAGAGAATTATGTAGCCAAATCGGTAAAACCAAAACTTCAAACATAGATAGTATTTTTTTGCACTCTGGATCAATACAAACTATAGGAGCTACATACTTACTTGATCCTTCTTTATTTGGTTTGTTATGCTCAGGAATGGAAAAGACTGAATTATAAGAAAATAAATATATAAGACTGAAAGAAAATCTTGAAAACTTATAGTAGTCTAGATTTAAATAATAGATTTAATCATCCATTTTGCTCCATTCTTGTCTTCTTAGCAATTAAATACGTAGCTACTGTCTTTTCCTACAACACGCATTATGACTAAACATTGACTACCAAAAATTTTCCACTTATATAAAAACATTTTAGTTGTTACTCTGGCTAAGCAATATTTTTTTTATTTCGTTTACCGTATACCCAAGTTTTATCAAAATTGGATCGTTTAACTTGGAGTACTTTCCATGTAGGTGCTTTGTAATTTTTCAAGGTATTTACATTTGGTTTATCTACTGTTTTTATAAATTTGTATAAACCACATCAATACTGAAAATAATCCCATTTTGTTGCAATAATTAAATTTTGATTCTTGTAACTTATTTAAGGCAAAGACAGGTCACTTAAAGTTTGTACTTATTTAATACATATTATGAAATTTTAATCCATTATACTTTGCATATCTTTAAAGTAGAGTGTTATTTACAATATCCTTTAGGCTATTGCCCTTTGTGAAAAGAAAAAAATTAAAAAAAAAACATTTTTATTTTAAAACCATTATTATGTTTTGTATATTTAAAATTATAGTACTTTTTAAAATATTTTTTGTATGCAAATAATTTCATGTGGTACAATTTTGGCATGCAATGTAAAACTAGTAAATGTGAAATGCTTTCAGACTTCATAATGACTGCCATTTAAATCCAAACAAACACATACACACTGTTCATCATGCATAAATACCATGTCATGCATGAAACAACTGCAATTTGGAAAGCATTTAGGTTAACAGGTATACAAATACAAAAATGAAGTTTAAAGAATAATAATTTTAAAACAGTGAAAACCTGCAAGAAAGGGTAACTTTTTATTTTTTTTGTAAATCGTAAGTAATTTTTACATAGTTATGCGATTTTACTTAAACGAATTAAAAACAATTGATATCATAATAATTAAATAAATAGACTATAAATATCACAGAATTAAGTAATAGTTGTTTTAAAAACCTTATACCGTCTTGAAAGTTTTAAGAAAAAACAAACACAGCCTTAAATTATTTAAATATAAAATAATTATGAGTGATTGTTGTGTAAAGTTCTTATTGTTACAAATGTAGACCTTCACAACTCTCATAACCTGGTGGACAGTGGAATGCTCTTTACGGAATCCAAACTGCTCCTTGCTACTAATGTTGTTATTATTCGTAAAATTCAACATCCGTTCATGAATAATTTTTCCAAATACCTTATTATTCTTCAATTTATACACAAAAGACTTTACCTTATTTTAGTTTGTAAGAACAACCTCAGAACTGTTTATAGCTAGCTGTTTCATTTAGTAGGCGATTAATATATTTACAAACATTTGAGTCCATGGGTGAAGAACGGTTCATAGTTTAAAAGGAAGACAGCTTTCAAATACTTAGCAGTTGCATTTACCTTATCAGCTGTGACTTTTAAAACCTCACCGTTTACGTGGAAATCCGAAAGCGTTGAGTTTTTATCTTAAATTGATTTTATTATTTTTCAAAACCTTTTAGACCCAGATAGCAGCATTGAAATTCATTTGGACCAACATTCGTTCCAATATTTTCTAAGATGGAAATCGATAAAATTATTTAATTGCTTTACAATAGCATTTATTTGAGTTCTTGTCTGAATCTTGCGTTTGTAACACAAACGTAACAACAAATATAATGTAAAGGCAAGTTTCCTTCGCTATAGATATTAAATATTAATTATAGATATTAAATATTAACGAGATATTTAATATTCGGAAAAAATTAAGAAAACCTGCATTTAGGCTGCATCACTTAAGTTACAGCTCGAGCAAAACTGTTGTCAGACAAGCATATTCCTCTTTAGTCGAATCTCATCTCCGTCATGGTATAACAGCCTGGGGCAGCTCAACATACTGCTATAAACTACAAAAAACACAAAATCAGCTGCTTAAAACACTAAAAAAACCTTATACGAAATACATACCCAACACTTTAGCAAACAACATGACGCCTAATAATGAAAATAATGTAGTAAATAAAGTTGACAACAATTACAACTCTACAAATAACATAAATTACTTACAAAACGTCATTAATAGCAACATAGCAACAACATCAACAACAACAAACAATAACTCAAATGCTTCTGATCGTGCAAACAACACAAATCGTACAACAAATTAAAACAATTCTTTAACGAACAATATTGCTAAAGAATAACAAATCCTAAACGTTAATAGCATTTACAACACAACATTATCGATTGAATTCTACAATGATTCCAGATTTCTCAAAAGAATAGACCACAACCACCAGACCGGAATGAACGTCGAAGGAAGATACCGTGTACAAAGACACAAAAATCACTACGGAAAAAGTATATTATCTGTAGTTTTACCAACAATCTTCAACAAAATGCCTAGTGAAATATTTAACACTACAATCAATACTCACAAAAGAAAAAGAATATTTAAAAACTTTTTTATTAACAATCAATGAACTGTAAACTTTTGTAACATACACTTTAAGCTTTTCAACATTTAAAAATTTATTTAAGATTTCGTATCCAGCAACGAATGCTCTATGTAAATTTAAATTTAATATTTAAATCTTTACCTGCAGACAAGCCCTCGCGTCTTTGCAAGGTCATTAATGTAAATAAATTAAAATTTGGGTAGAATATTCTAACCCTTCTACATTGGTTCTCTGATGATTTTCGGTGACGCGAAATGAAACATTTAAGGACCTGTCAGTAGATAAAGTCTGCTATAAGTCAGAGGGCAAAAACTTTTTTGAGTAATAAATAAACATTGCACGGTTTTTTGTTTAACAAAAAAAAAAAATGATCTTGAACTCACATCATAATTTATGATAGAAGATCGAAAAATAAACTTTTTGTTTTAATTTTTTAAAATTTAAAAGTAAAACATTTACAAATAAAAAATAAATAAAAAAATAAATAAATAAAACAAATTAACTACAGTTCAACGTTGTCAATATTTATTACAGGTTGGTTTAATCTTTGACACTTAATTTCATTCTTAACCCAGGCTTTTATAGCAGGTCAGTTGGCTAAATTATATACATATAGAATTTTCTTTATATAAATTTTCTTCTGAAATTGTTCAAAAATAGAGCAGATAACTGGAACATGGTTCGATTGAAAAATATTTGGGTGTGACTCTAGGGTTGAAAATGGAATACTGGTTCTACAATTATTAAGTTTTGACCAAAAGTGGTAAGAGTTGAGGAATTATATAAGTAGTGGTTTAATTGCAGACTATGGCTATAATGAACGTTACGGGCAGTATTATTGGACATGCTATTCCAACTTGTATGATGTGAGTTTAAATCGTCAATGGAAATTTCAATGGAAATATTTTCGACATATCGAGTTTTCAGCTTTGGTAGTAATATATGTTCAAGATTATTTCTCACAGCTAAAATTTCACCAGCTCCATGGTAAAGTAAGTCGGTCTTCTCCGAAAATTTAAAAACCTCCAAGTTGCAATTTATCGTATGGTTTTAAAAAAGTTTTATTAAAAAGAAGAATGTTGTATACAATTCTTTAAAGCTCTGAAGCAGCTGATGCAGTAGTTATACCTACACTCAAAAAAATAAGTTAGTAGAAAAGTTAGTAAAACGTCTTGTAAATCAGGTATACTATTTTTTAGCAAAATTTTTTGCTAAAATCGTGTTTTCAGCTAAAATTTTTGTTATACTTATTCAGCACTTAACTGTTTTATACTAATGCTTTACTAATATACTAATGTTTTACTAATTAATTTTGCTAAAAAAAAATTGTGCTGATAAGCACATTAATAGTGTGGACGACAACCAGATTGAAAGATATACGCAGAATGAAGTAGATGTCGCGGCATGTTAAGATGTAGTAGAGAAGAGGAAAATGATACTAAAAAGTACAACTCTAATAAGACATATAAAAAAATCAACCATTGAAATTTTTGTATCTCTTTTTCGTACATAAAACAAAATTGAGGATTAAAATAACTTAAATTTTGCGTTGTCACCGGCTTGTGAAAATAATTGTCTATCAATTAAATAAAAGACAAAATAAAATATTTATTTATTTAAACTAAATGTTTATATGTGTGGTCAAATTGCAAACAAACATATACAGAAATGTAGACAGAGTAAAGTGAAAGACAAAGACACACATCTTAAGTAGATTTTTATGGTTCCTTTTTCTTATTGCAAAAAAGGTTGTTTTTTTCGTTTCGTTTGTTTTTGTTTATTTTTTCGTTTCAATAATTATCTTCGGCAGTTGCGATAGCATCATTTAGACAACCATTGATGCAGACTTGGGCGATTTCAATTACATTTCAATTACAATTAAATTACATGTAATTAGTAATTGCTTTTTTTTCAATTACAATTACAAGTAATTGTAATTAAAATGAAGGACTAAAAAAAATTACAATTACTTGTAATTGTCATATAAAAAACTCAATTACAATTACATGTAATTGTAATTGGAAGAAATGCAATTACTAATTACATGTAATTGAAATTGAAAGTTTTGAATTACTAATTACATGTAATTTGTAATTGTAATTAACGGAAAATAATTGAAGAATTCTTTAATTAATTACATTTTTTGAACCATTAAGTTAAATAAAACTACTGATGTGTTTAGAGAAGATGTAGATTTAGGTAGAGATAAAAAAAAACGGAATATATTCACTTAAATGCGATTTTATTGGTTAGTTACAATTCATAATTAAGAGAAATAAAATGTTCTCTTTTATTAATCTTTATTAAAAAATACTGTTTGTTTTATCGCAGAGTACGATCAAGATATATTTATATAGGTAGTCTTAGTAGCCCACCTGTTTATCTTCCTCTTACCTGGTTTTGACATTTCTTACATGGTTTTGACATTAATTTGTACTGTATCTTGAGTAATTTGTAATGTCAAAACCCTGTTGTTTTTGTATTGTTTGTAGTTGTTTGTTGTAGTTGTTGTTCTAGTAAGACTACAGCAAAAGTAGATTTTAAATTCGAACATCAACATTTTTGATATATTATTGTTTTTTGAATTCTAAGGATGCCACATCGCCGTCTGGATCGATTAGAAGTAAATTTCAGGCAAAATGCTCACTTTGCACTAACAAGCGTACTATTATTAAAGGATTATAAGGAGTTACATCAAATTTTGTAACACATCTCAAAAGAAAACATCCCCCAGAATACGAAACGTATGTGAAAAAAAAGGAAATTACAAACAACGGATAAACACGTTCATACTAAACAAGAATTATTTGAAGTGGACATGCTTGATTTTGTTGTTCAAACGACAACACCACTTTCGATAGTGGATATCATATATTTTCGAAAGCTTTTTGAACACCGCATACGCCTCCGAATTCCAAGTCGAAAAATTATTTCAAGTGGTTTAAACACACGTTTCGATGCTCTTAAATCAAATATCATGAAGAGTATTACGAAAAGTGCTTATTTTTCCACGACTGCTGATATTTGGTCTAATAAGCATAGGAGCTTCTTTGGTTATACATGTCACTGGATGAGTAAAGACTTTAAAAGAATATCAGCTGCATTGGCCTGTAAACGATTCACTGGAGCCCACACTTTTGATCGTGTTGCGGATGTAATTCAAGAAATAAATGAAGAATTTAAATTAAATCAATTCAATGTAGTTGCTACTGTAACTGATAATGGGTCAAGTTTTGTGAAAGCTTTTAAAGAGTTTGGGATAAAAGCTTTTAAATTGGAAGAAACTCTTGAATCGACGAAATTAGACTTAACGGACTCTGAAGAATATGATGAAAATTTTGAAAATGATGAAGATGAATATGAAAATATTGAATTTTTTAATTTAAACAATTTGTCCACAAAAGTTAATCTGCCGAAACATTATCGCTGTGGTAGTCACACTATCAGCTTAATAACAACTACTGACTTCAACACTGCTATTAAATCTGATCCGGACACTAATAAAACTCACTTGCAAGTATGTATGCACTTTTTTAAGTGTATAATAGTTGATAACGATTAAATTTACATTTTTACACATTTACTTTTCAGGCTTTTTTAAAATGTAATGCTCTTTGGAAAAAAGCAAATAGACCTAAGTCCTCTGATACTATAAACAAAATTATTGGCTTTTCACTCAAAACTCCGTGTATCACTCGGTGGAACTCGTTATATGACTCTGTGCAACATGTTTTACAAAAGGCATCCCTTTTAAATGAGCTTTGTTCAGAACTGCAAATTGCGAAATTCACGGTAGTTGATATTACATATTTAAAAGAATATTGCATTGTCATGAAATCATTTGCAGAAATTTTAGATTTTCTGCAAGGTGAAACCGAAATTTATTATGGAATGTTAATTCCTTCGTTAGTGACTCTGAAAGTTAAAACAGATAAATTACTAAGTGGTAATCTAACATTTAAAAAAAAAGCAGCAACCGCAATTCAAGAAAACCTGTTGAAAAGATTTCGGTAGTTTTTAGAGTTGACTGAGGAAGGTTATGACGGAATTGTTGCTTCAATGGCACATCCAAACATTAAGTTGAATGGTTTAAGGCTATAGCTAATATTTCACATAAAACAAAGGAAGATATGGAATATGTTTTTATTCTGTACTGTAAGAACTATAAATTAGTTACTTTCAAAAGTGTTGCTGAAACGAATAATTTATTTATTTCTTCTGTTTTCGATTTTGGTGACGAAGTTAGTGAAGGTACTTTTCGATTAATGTATCATGTTCAGTGATATATTATACGACATTTATGTTATAATAAATAATTCATATTCTTTTTATTTTATATACTTTTGATCTTCCTCCAACCAGTTAAAACTTAGGATATACTGATATTGAACTTCGGATTTACTTGCACGACATAGATTCTTCACTGCAAGGCTTGAAAAAATATCCAACTGTTTCAAAAATTTTTCAGCGGTCAAATACTCCTTTAACATCTTCAGGACCAGTAGAAAGACTTTTTTCATTTGCTGGCATCATTTTAGCACCCCGGCGACAAAGATTAACTGATGACAATTTTGAAAAAATGGTTTTACTAAAAGCTAATAAAATTTTTCATAAAAATACGTTATAAGTTCCAAAATAATGACGCAGGCTTTGCAGTGGTGCTAAAAACGAAAAAATGTGTTAATCCCTCTTCAAGAAACCAAAGTGGAATTGATATTTAAAGCAACTTAAACTAAAAAAAAATAGAGCTTTTATTAAATTTCAGAGGTTTTTATTAAATATAATACTACGCCTTATTTTAATAAATAAATAAGATACTTGTTTGTATTACAATTAATATTATTAATATTGTTATTATTGGTTTAATTATGATTATATTATTATTATTATTCTGGTTATTTTCATTATCGTTATTGTTATTTTCATTATTATTGATTGCTGTTATATGTAATTGATAACAATTGCAAATGAATACATTTTCGAAATTAATTAGTTTTTTATGTAATGATTACATTTTTCTTCCTATTACTTCTTCAAACCAATTCGTTTTTTTAAATTACATGTAATTGTAATTCATATTTTTCAATTACAATTGCATGTAATTAGTAATTGATATTATTTCAATTACAATTACATGTAATTTGTAATTGATATTTTCTGAATTACAATTACATTTTTTTGTAATTGAAGTTTTGCTTCAGCTTAATTACAATTACATGTAATTGTAATTGAGATTTTTTCAATTACAATTACTTGTAATTTGTAATTGAATGCGTAATTAATTACAAAATGTAATGATTAACGCCCATGTCTGCATTGATGTAAGTAGTTGATAGACAATTTTTGTTATGTTATATATATTTATGTCTTTATATTTTCAGATATTAAATTAATTCATTTCGTCAATGTGAAAAAATGAAAATTTTTATATTTCGTTATTATAGTAAATTATTTTTAAAAGAATCACAAAAATATGTTTTATGATTTTCAGCAAATAAATTAACTAAATTACAATTTTTCTACAAATTTTTTGCGTTTTTGCAGTCTACTAAAATTCAGCAAAAAATTTATTAATTTTTAGCAAGGCTTTTGTATTTCTAATCTACTAAGTGTTAGCAAAACTTTTGCTGACATTAGCAACTTTTTTGCAAGCATCCTCCTGACTAAAATTTTGCTGACTCAGCAAAGTTTTTTGCTGACGTTACAAACTTTTTTTTTTGAGTGTAGTTGAAAGAAAATTTTGTTATATATATTTATTTCTATATATTTTCAGATATTAAATTAATTCATGTCGTCAATGTGGGAAAATGAAAATTTTTATATTTCGTAATTATTGTAAATTATTTTTAAAAGAATCACAAAAATATGTTTTATGATTTTCAGCAAATAAATTTACTAAATTACAATTTTTCTACAAATTTCTTGCGTTTTTTTTTCAGTCTACTAAAATTCAGCAAAAAATTTATTAATTTTTACCAACTTTTTTTATTTCTAATCTACTAAGTGTTAGCAAAACTTTTGCTTAATCTACTAATTTTGTTGCTAAAAATCAGCTCGCTGATTTTCAGCAAAAGATTTTGCTCACATTAGCAATTTTTTTGCTAGCATCCTCCTGACTAAAATTTTGCTGACTCAGCAAAATTTTTTGCTGACTTTACAAACTTTTTTTTTTTTTGAGTGTAGATATTCCAGTGCATAACATGAACATCGTGAATGACAGTTGAATTATAAGGCATTTTGAAGCATCATTCCTACAACTCACAATTTGTCATATTTAGTCTGAGTTTTATTCACAGTTCACATGGATTAATCGTGATTACCTACACAAGCTGGACAAACATCGGTCCTCTTGCAATTCCTAGCAGCGTGCCCGTACATTGAATACTTACTTCATTGTGTTGGATCCTTAATAAGGTTTTCTCCAGAATACGGCAATGTTGTGGTAGTAGCCAATTTTCTTAACCACTCTCTTTGATACATGTTTTCGATCGAATTCAATTAAATATAAGGCATCATCAACAGTTGTTCTTTTTGTTTTAATTTCTTTGTTTTATATTATGTGCATTGGCAAATTCTTCATTCATTAATACAATCGTATTATAATCCATTTGTGTAACCCCAAACATAACCATTTTAAAACATTTAAGGTTTTTTATCTCATGAGTATAGAAATTAAAATGTTTACTTTTGAGAGTTTTTAAGGCCTCATCATAAAGTGATAGCAACTCGAACAGTATAGACATTCTTTTAAACGTATCTATATTTAAAATTAGCTTAAAAACTAACGAAGAGCTATGTGCAGTATCCAAAATAATAAGGGGCATCTTCACAATAGAATAAGACTCTTCTCTTCTTTGTCGGAAGAATTGTCAGATAACAAATGAAACTTGCAGACATGTTTGGCAACTTTAATTTTGACCAGACATTGTAAAAAAAAATCAAATTTAATGAGTAAATAATAGATTTATTAGAAAACACGCTAAAGAAAAAAATTTGCATCTTGCAATACCAGCTTTTTTACCGAATTTTTATAAAGTAAACCTTAAAATTATGTTAAGTTTTCTTTGATCTTTTTTTTAATTATTCTTAGTTAAAACGAGCTTAATATCATTTATTTATTAATTATTTATTTCCAATATTTCGTCTCCACATTGGGTGAAATTGTAATAATTGTTCCCTGAAGAAGTCACCTAATGTGGAGACGAAATATTGGAAATAAATAATTAATAAATAAATAATCTTAAGCTCGTTTTAACTAAGAAGAATTAAAATTTTATATATATTACGTGATTCTAAAACGAAAATAAGAATCTCAAATCCTAAACTTATGCGTGTTTTTCGTTTTTGGAGTGTCTAAAAATTCTCAGTTTTAAGACGTTTAACTGTAATATATGTTTTTGTCGGCAAAGAAAAGAATAATGCAAGTTAAAAATCCAAAAGATATGAAAAGCTAATTTAAGCAAATATGTGTGTACATTAGGGTGGTATTACAAATCTAATTTGGATTTTCGGTAATTTTAAAGCGGAATATTATGAAATGGTTATGGTCAAGATTTGAGCAAAAGAGGACAACTTAATGGCGTGCCCAAAGAGTTCAAAGTTTAGATTTTAGTAATCCGTATTTTTATAAACATTTTATTAATTTTTGTTTATTTGTTGTTGAATGCCTTTATAAATTGCTACACTGCACTTCTCAATATTTTTTGAAAAATTAACCCTTCTGTGTTCTAATTCCTTAATAATCCATTTTTAGCACTTTTAAAACTTAACATATGAAAATTTTTATTTGTTAAATATTTGTCTGTGACAAATATTTACCAAATAATGTAATATAGAAAAACTTTACAATAATTTTTTGGGGGTCAAAATTACCCCAAATTTATAACAAAAAGTTAAAAAACTTAATGAAGTGTACCAGCAAATTTAAATTTTAACAAACACTTACTGGCTTTTTCCCAATAGTTGGTTTTATCTCAAAAACTATAAATTTTAAGGAAGTTTGTCATAAAATTTCAAAACCAAATTACCAAAAACCAAACAAAATTTTTATAAATATATGTTGTTTTTGCATCCAGTAGCTACGAAATTAAATTAAACGATAATTTTTCCAATATATATATGCAAAAAGCATTTAAAAAAAAAATTTAATATGTAAATGAAAAATTGCTTAATTCGTCTATAGAATTAATTCAGCAACTACAAAAGATGAAAATCTGTTATATGAAAAGCTAGGAATAAAACAGCAAAATCGATCTAAACAAAGATATGCTGGTCTGAAAAGTGTTTTATTATAATGAAAATTAGTGATTAGTAAAAAAGTGGAAAGTGCCTCCATATTAAAAGTCGAAACCGAAATAGTACAAAACGAAATCTTCAATACAGAATATGATCGCATGCATAATATGATATTGCACTAAATCGCAATTGTTTTTATTGTATAAAATATTAAGAGACATGCGCTGAATCAATTTTAATTAAGCCTTTAATAGATAAGAAGTCATAATAAAATTAAAATTAAAACATTTCGCCGTGCCCATGCTTTAATTTCAAAGTTAATAACACAGGTCAACAGCAAAAAAAGGCTTGACTAACCACTATATAGATTTGATGCATCATGGCTGCCTAAGTACAAAAATGGTAAAATTTTTCAATTCTATGGATAATTTTTTTTTTAAATTTTTTAAGTAAAATTGACAATATTTTGAGACATTTTTCCACTTATGTTGTCATAACTCAAAAACAACTAGTCCGATTTTGTCAAATTAAATTTACAAAAATTAAGGTTTACAATATCTTTAAAGAACGTGTACAAATTTTTTTAATGCGATCAATAGTTTCAAAGTTATGAAACAAATTGTTAGCAAAAAAAAAAAAAAATGCTAAAAAAAAAAAAAAAATTTGAAAAACAAAAATCTGGAAAAAATCGAAAACTGCAAAAAATATTACTTTTTATTTTTTTGTAGTAAAGCTACATATCATGCGAATTAAACTAGATATGGATAATAAAAATCGATGCATGCTTTACATTTTTATTTACAATTAATTGAAGGTATCGCATATTTACAAGCACTGTAGAAAATTGTACCTAGTATATAATGAAAATGCAGAACATAAAAACTCAGGTGCATTTTACGACACGCATTTTGGCAAAACCCCTTTGGGAAAAACCTCTATGACATTTTTATGATTCTAATAATTAAAAAAAATAAGTAATAAACAAAAGATTGTTTAATTTTTACGATTGCGGTAGGATAGTAATCAAACGCTCATAAATGTGCGTGTACGCTGAAGTGCTCTTATTTTCCGTTAGCTACCTGTAACGGATGATTTTTTTTTTTCATAAAAGTCCTTAATGTTTTTTAGGATTCTTGGGAATAATAAAAAATTTGCAGCACACACAAACTGTATCCACACAAAGGGTTATCCCAAATTATAGTATCAGTATTTATAAGATCTCCTTGACCCTTTTTATTTCATTCAAGAAGTGTTTGCGATAACGCAAACATCATTTAATACCTACACAAAAATTAGAGTCATACAGCTTAGAAGTTAAAAACAATTTTCAAATATTAATAAAAATGAGCCAGAAAGCCAGAACATTTTTATGTAAAAACGATCCAGATTTATTTTGTTATGTGTGCGGGCCAATATATCACCGGGAAAAAACGGAAGTGCTTCTTAACTTCATTGCAAAAGTCATATCAAGATTGCCATAATATCTATCCGCACAATTTGAACCAGCATTGGACACCGAGTACTATATGCATTCCATGTCGAATAGAAATAGAATATGCTCAAGATCGGGGTGCAAGCTGTAGTCATGTGCTTTCATCTTCACGAGGACACTCAACCTCAAGTATGTCTTACCAATCAGATATGTCAGATCCAGCACTACCATCTACAGCTGAAAATGACGAGTTCATCCCACACAAACATTTCTCGCCGAGACCATGGAATCAAGATCAGCTTAATGATGTAATTGGAGACCTTGGATTGTCGAAAAGATCTTCTGAATTACTTGCGTCCCGGATGAAAGAAACAGGTCTCATAACTAAAGAAACTAAAGTTTCGTATTACCGTTCTCGAGAAAAAGACTTACTTCATTATTTTGCTGAAGAGGATGACTTTGTGTACTGCACAGATATTTCTGGTTTGATGACTGCCATGGGCTTACAGAGATATGATTCAAACGAATGGCGTTTATTTATCGACTCATCAAAACGCAGCTTGAAGTGTGTCCTTTTGCATAATGGAAATAAATTTCACTCCTTGCCGATCGCACATTCAACCAAAGTAAAAGAAGAATACTCTGTAATTGCATTGGTCATGAAGAAGATAAAGTATGATGAACATAAGTGGGTAATTTGTGTTGATCTTAAGATGGTAAATTTCCTCTTAGGCCAACAAAGCGGCTTTACAAAATATCCTTGTTTTATATGTTTATGGGACAGCAGAGCTAAAACAGAACATTGGAAGAGAAAACAATGGCCTTCTAGGGAAACACTAGTTCCAGGTACGCCAAATGTTATAAATGTGGCTCTAGTGCCCCGAGATCGCATCATATTACCCCCTCTTCACATTAAACTTGGTCTGATGAAACAATATGTTAAAGCACTTAACAAAGATAGTGAATGTTTCCAGTATATTTCAAGGAAGTTTTCCAATCTAAGTATGGAAAAGCTGAAAGCAGGCATATTTGATGGCCCACAAATTCGCAAATTGGTGAACGATACTGCATTTGGCAGTTCAATGTCAGAAATTGAGAAGAATGCATGGGATTCGTTTGTATGGGTTATTCAAAATTTCTTAGGAAATAACAAGGGTGATGATTACGTTGCGCACGTTGAAGAGATGTTAACTCACTTCCAGAATCTTGGATGCAACATGAGCATCAAAGTACACTACCTGCACAGTCACTTAGATCGTTTTCCTGAAAATCTAGGAGACTTGAGTGAAGAACAGGGCGAACGATTCCACCAAGATATCCGGACAATGGAGGAACGATACCAGGGTCGCTGGGATGCACACATGATGGCTGATTTTTGCTGGAGTATTCAGAGTAACACTTCGTTATTCAACAATAGTAGAAAATCGACTAAAAGAAAATTTCAGAGTTTGTAGTTTATAATACATATTTATTTATTTATTTTCTTGTTTTATTTATTATAATAAATGTGAATAATAAAATATAAATTTTCTACTATTTAATTTATTTATTTATTTACATTTAAGCTCATCCAACACAAATGTCTTTCCGAAGAATAGAATCAGTATATTCTAGGTAGGGTTTTGCCAAAAAATACACGAATGTTACTATGTAATGCATTTTTGATGTGAAAATTTGTACATAGCATGGGGAAAATGTTTTCAAAATTCAATCAATCGAAAGAAGAACATTAACTACTCAATTTTATGTATATCAGACAAAAAACTAAAATTTGGTGAAAATGAGCAAATTCACTTAATTGTGAATAAATTCGAAAAAAATCAATCGATTTTTATGATCGATATCTCATTTTGTTCCTATTACATGTGGCTTTGCGATAAAGCAATAAATCTGAACGATTTTTGCCGTTTTCGATTTTTTATGATTTTTTTAAAACAAAAAAAATTTGCTATTTTCACGTAAAAAAAATATTTTTTCCCTCAATTTTTTATTATAACTCCGAAACTACTGAGCCGATTGAAACGCAATATATTAACGGATTAAAGGCTATGTAAATTTCAGTTTTTCTAAATTTATTTGAATAATATCGGACTAATTTTTTTTTAGTTATCATTAATTATGTGGAGAAACGTCTAAAAAAATTTATAATTTTACTTAAAAATTTTTAAAAAAAAAACCTCTCCATAGAATTTCAAAATTGAACCATATTTGTACTACTGGGACCACAATACATCAAAATTGTGTAGTGGTTTTCAAAGCCCCTAAAATTTTTTCAAAATTGTTGCCTTGTGTAATAGTTAATGACTGTGCTGAAAGAGGAATCAGTTGAAGACTACCACGAAAAAAATGCAAAATATGAGGGTCACAGGCAGCACTTATTTAAGGTAATTAAAATTTTGTATTATTATTTAGCATAATTTAAGATTTGTATGTTAATATTTTTTGTTTAAAATTGTAGATTACTGATTTCTGAAGAAGCAAATTTAAAAAAATTATTAGGTGAATTCAAATAAAATATCGCATATTCTATTTTCACATATTTACTTAATACATATAACAGGTTTAAATAATAGCTTTTAATTTAAAAGGTGAAGCTTTGTGTGCATTTTTTAAAATGTAGTCTAATAAAACTATTTGATAAATGAGCAATTTTGACCCCAATGGGAGAAAAAGGGTTAATGATTTTCAAATTTTCATAATTATTCTGAATGAGCACATCTCAGATTATTAAAAAAATTTGAAACCATAAGGTTACAATATTAAAAATATAAAACTTTACGACCAACTGGACACAGAAGGGTTAATTTAAATGTTTTTATGATTACTAACAAAGTGGCTATATGAAATAAGGCCCCAAACCAAAAACGAAATAAGGCCCCAAAAATTTCTAATAAAAAACAAATGGGGTCTTATTTCATTTTTTGGGGCTTTATTTCATTTTTTTTTTTTTGACTTTATTTCATAATGAAATAAGGCCCCAATTTGAGAAATGAAATAAGTCCATAAATAATATTTTTGGGGTGTTATTTCATTTTCTTAAAAATCAAAATTTTTAAGGAATGTAATCCACCAATCTCATTCAAAGCACGCAGAAAAAACTTTATTTCCCCTAAGAGCGGTCTAAGGCCGGCACCCATCTGTTTTTCAAATCAGATGTCGAATCCGTTGAAATCTTATATTTTAAAGACATCAAGTAACATTTATTAAACCTGTCATAACTTTTTATGTCCCAAAATACCAATCCACACCAATATTTTTTGTTTTTTAATGATAATTTTTTTTAAATTCTATTTTATTAAAAATTTTACGTATATATTAGTGTCTAAACTTTAAATAAACAGAAGATAAAAAACAATCAATTTGCTGTTTAAATGACAGAGCTATGACTGGTCAAATTATATTACTTATTGTCTTAAAAATAAGATTTCAACGGATTCGACTTGGATTTGTAAAAACAAGTTTTTCTGTGTGGCGGCCTTCGGCCGCTCTTAGGGGTTTTTTCCTCCGTAGAACGCGGCAGGCGGCTACGCGAAATAAAGCTTTTTCTGCGTGCGACACCAAAAACAAACTATCAATTCGTTTGCTATATTTTTTTTAGGGTACAAGAATAATCTTCCAGTGAATATTGTTTTTAGTGAAATATTTTTAATGTTCATATTTACAGGTTTCATTTACTAATTTTTCTTATGTTCTTGCCGTCAAACTGCTGAGGACTCTTTGCAGGTATATACACAAAAACTATGTATTAATTAGGAATAAAAAAATATTTTAATGTAATATATAATTTTGTTTTTTTTTTTTAATTGGGGCCTTATTTAATTTTCGAAATGAGGCTTTACTTCATTATGAAATAAAGCCCCAAAAATTGGGGTTTTGTTTTATTTTGGGGTTTTTTTTTCATTTTGTTGGGGCTTTTTTATTTTTATTTTTTGGGGCATGGTTTCATAATGAAATAAAGCCCCAAAAATGGGGAGTTATTTCATTTTTGGTTTGGCGACTTATTTCATTGGGGCCTTATTTCATAGAGCCTTACAAATCTACGAGACAAAAATAATTTCTTAAAACAAATCCTGTTCAAAATACAGAATTTTATAAAATCTGACCATTGACATCTTTGGGGCACGGGAAAATATTTATCCGATATTCTCCAAATTCTTATCATAAATGTGTTACACTAAAAGGCACGATATTCCAAGCTAAATTAATTTAAATTCGGAAATAAATGTAATGACGCCCTATTGTGCATATTATAGGTATAGATAAGTTTGTTCTTAACATTAATACAACATTTATACCTGAATTAAAAACGAGTATTTTTTTCATACAATTTTGAAATCAAAAACTTAAAGTTTTTAAAAATACTAGTTTTTGGTTTTAGTATAAATGTAGTGTAACTAAAAAATATTTAATTAAAAATAGAAACTCGATATTTTCAATAATTTTGAAAAGCGAAATATAAACAATACTTTTCAAAAAAGTCTTCGATGGTATACTCGATTTTATAATTTTAAAACTTATTCAAAAGTTATACTCCAAGTCTATAAACACTCACAGAGAAATGAAGTGCCAACCGAATTGAAAAGTTCATTTTAATGGTAACAACTTATAAATTCAGTTAGTGCAACGATATTTACATTAGATTTCTGAATATTCTGTAAGTTGCAACTAAAACTCAGTTGAATTACCCGAACTTTGTTGTGGAAACTAATATTCAATTGTACTAAACTACTGAATTTCATAACTACCGTATGTGAGTCGTATTAACAGAATTTCAGTTGGCAAATATCAAAATTTTTCTCTGTGTGCATATATTATAAGGCCACAAAAATCTAAATGAAGAAATAAAATGCTTTTGTTAAAGCAAAAGAAAATATCAAAGAAATTTAAATTACAAAGATAAAAAACTGTATTTAATTACAATTAGATTTCTATACATACTTTGGAAATTCAAAGGATTTTCTATCATCTCTCTATGTTTTAATTACAAACTTAACATGTTTTGCTATATTAAATTTTCGATGTGCATGTTTTATGCAAAGTCAGACAATCAAAAATTTCCTTTAACTCGACTTGTTAAAATATAGGTGTGTATTAGGGTGGCAATGAAAAATTAACATTCGATTTTTGATCAAACCCGAGCGGATTATTGTGCTACTTGGTCTAAACCTTAAATGGTAAAAATGTAAGAATTTGGGTTCAAAGTGCAATTTCTTAGAAATTCAGTATATTGAAATATAATTGACTTAAAACTATCTATTCTTTTTACAAAGGTTGACCAGATTTGTCTTAATTGATACTGCAATTATCCTTAATGTTGGCACGATTTTTTTTATTAAACCCTTTTTTTCTACCGGGGTCAAAATAACCTATTCATTATAAATAAGTTTTAAATCTAAAATTTTGCAAAAAAAAAAAAAAAAATGTACACAATTGATGTTTATAGTATACTTGCTGAAATGCCCGGTGTTTCCCGGATCAACTGTTTTGGAATGCAGAAAAAATATTAAGCTAGGAAATAGACGACTTAATTCTGTTGTGTTTTGCAAAATCAGTTAGGATTTTAACGTTAACGTTGAACTTGAAATTTAAGATTCCATTTGAAATTTATGAAATAAGGTTACAAAATTAAAAATTATTTTATCTTTAAAAATGTTGTATACAAAATGATGCTTTCAGTAGCACTTCACGACTATAAATCAATGTGCTTTATTAATAACGATGTCCCATATTGAATTTAGTGCTTGTTTTCGAAAGAGTTTATCCTTAAAGAATTTTTTTTTTGTTCTTTTAATGGACTTGTTATTGCCAAAAGCGGTAATAAAAAATAAAATTAAAAAAAAAATTCAATCATAAAGACATTGCGAAAAAATCAGTATTATACGGGAGAAAAAATTTCTTAAAAACGAACTGGTTTTTCCTAAAATGTTTTGATTGGATTTAATGCTTTCAAATTAAAAAAAAAAACACTTTATTAAAAATAGAAGAATTTTTTGATTTTGACGTTTTTGATCAAAAGTCGGTATTGAAGTGCATATCCCACTTCAATATGAAACTTTTACTGAGGCGTGAAAGAAATTTTAATTTCAGATTTTTTGTCAAAAATAGGCGTAGAAGTGGATGTGGTCGATAAAAACTATACTACAATCTAAGTTGAGATCCGAAGATTATTCATGCCAAATTTGAGGAAAATCCGTTGAGAATTGCAAATTTGTATAGAGAACAAACAAACAGAAATTGAGTTTTATATATATAGATAGATAGCGGAATTTTTTGATTTTAACGTTTTTGATCAAAAGTCGGAATTGAAGTGGGCTATGGTAATGAAACTTTTACTGAGGCCTTCCTCGGAAAACGTAGAATATATGTGAGTAATTTCAAAAAAAAACCCTTAAAACTTTCTTAGAAGTTTGTTTTCTAAATAAGCGAAAAAAGTTGAAGAAGATAAAAAAATTTTAGTTTTAGATTTTTTGTCAAAAGAAGGCGTAGAAGTGTGCGTGGTCGATGAAAACTATACTCCTGTCTAAGTTGAGGTGAAAGGATTATTCATGCCAAAGTTGAGGAAAATTTGTAGAGAATTGTAAATTTGTATAGAGAACAAACAAACAGAAAATGAGTTTAATATATATAGATTAAGTTGCTTTCTAAAATATTTTCATTAAAAATTAACCGTTTTATGCTACGAGGGTCTTAATACCCCATGTATTTAAAAAAAAAACATTTCTCAGAAATAAATAGAAAACGTAAAGTATTAATCTGTTTTCTCAAATGAATTTTAAACCAAATATCGCACAAAAAAATTAATACTTAAGTCCGGTTAAAAAAAAATGTTGTGATGCAGCAAAGAAATGTATTAAATTTGATATAGCTTTATATATAATTGAAATCAAATTGGTGGATCGTATTGTATACAAATGAAGTATATTACATTGAGTTTGATATAATTTGATATGATTTAATCTAGTCAAAATAAATTTGTTAAATTGAATACAGGGGGCTAAATATTATGGTCTAATTGCTAAACGTCCAATTTAAATTTAACAATAAAAAATTGGTATGTCACACTAAAATGTTTGGACTGATTAAAAAAATTTATTATGGTGCAACTAAAACATGTTTCAAATTTTATACAGCCCTGTATCTAATTGAAATACAATTTGATCAGAAAAATGGTGGATCGTAGTGTATATACATTGATGTCATTACATTGAGTTTGATGTAATTTGAAATGATGTAAGCCATTGAAAATATACTTGTTGAATTGAATACACTGGGCTAGATATTATGATCCGATTATTAAGATTTTGACGACGAGATTTATCGACCCAACATTTCTAAAGAAAACGTTGTCAAAAATAATTTTTGCAACTCATTTTATGAAAACATTCATTGGACAAATACACCTATGGGCATATAAACAGGACACTTCATACACATATTATCTTCTTGCATGTTTCTTAATATATAATAATCATTATAAAACAATAAATTTATTTTTTGCTACAACTGTAATCAAGTAGTCTCAGATTATATAAAACAAACTTTGCAAAATTTATAACATGCAAATATTAATAACAAACTTTCTTTAGTTTGTTCACATTAGCCTTGGACAAGAAAATAGGACATTTGTGAAAATTTTACTCAATGCACTCAGTAATATTTTAATTTTCATAGTTTTCGTATGAAATAAGTGAATTATTTACTAATTGTAGCAATGTGGGACGTGGAAAACATTGTGGCTCAAACTTATATCTCAACTCTATAACGAGATGAAATCTCCCACTGAAATTGCTAAAATCCTGAAGTGTTCGCGAAATATGGTATACAATGCTCTTCGTCTAAGTCCAATCCAATTTAAAACAACAATTTATGTGGATAACCAGTCTTAATAGTAAGTAAAAGCAAATTTAATCCTTTTATGTCCTACCGAGAAATAAATTATGAAATCAGAGAACAATTTGACGTGGACGTGTCGAGCAGGTTAGTAAGTTGACGACTGAATAGAGAAAACTTATTAGGACGCATTAGTAAAAAAAAACCTCTTCTAAAAGAAAGAATAATATAAAGCGTATTGATTTTGCCAAAACCCACAGACGAAATGTAAACATCTAACTAGGGAAAAAATTCTTCAGAAATTAATTATAATAAAATTATTTTCTATTGTCATTATATGATCTTACAAACACTTTACCCCATAAGCAATTTAAAAATTTGACCAACGGCAACTATATATATACCATACACTAGGTATCCAACTAAAAAATGTGAATGAAGCGCATTATGATGTGATAATTACTTGTGAAAAAGAGACAACAAAATAATTAAAAAGGTGCATGTATTCTTGTTGAAAAATAAATTGTTCATAGGTATTAGTTAAATCTGTCTCTTCTGATTAAAACAATACATTGTACATGCTGTGATTGACACTTCACTTAGCCACACTCATCGCTGTGTCCACCGTTTCTCAAATTTCTAAAATTTGATGCTACGAGTCAAAGTCTGATGTATGGCTGTTGGTTTGAAACTCTCTACGACACAAAGTAAAAAGTTTTTCATATACACTCTAATAAAGTTTTAGTTAAATTTACTATAATCTCTAATTTATACTCAGGGAACTTCTGCTTTAAAAATATGTAGTTGTTTGTGTTGTAATACAGTTTCGTTATTTTTAATGTAAATGTAAGTCATTTGTAGAACAAGTTAAATTTTTTATTAAATTTGTAGTTCATATAAAAAAACAAACCACACCAAATTACTCTTTTATGATTTTACAGTTTTTTGTTATTTTGAAAAAATAAAAAAAATAAATGTTTGTTTAAGTTTTACTAACATGTGGTTCATTTTTACTACAATTGTTAGTTATTTTTTGAACATTAAAAAACAAATGACAATGTTATTTGAATTTACTGAAATGTAAGTCGTCCTTTCTTTAAGTGAAATTTCATTTGTTTTTAACTACATTTGCAGTGGTCTTTACCTACATAGTATTATTAGTATTCTTATTAAGTGTAGTTAACTTAATGCTTACCTTTAAACCAATAAGATTACTCAAAGTATGTGTAATTTTGGGACTTGAAAAGTTTGTTTAAAAACGCAACGAAAGAAATTATAAGCCGTGTTATTTTTTCGGAATATAAATAAATATTAATTATTTATAAAAAGAGCATAAACTTAGCTATAAAATAAAAATAACCCCAGCGACTTTACGTTTATCAAAAAAAGGAATTAATTTGACATTTTAAATAAATAACAAAAAATGGCTGGCAATTTAGTGATTCAACGTTGATTCTAAATAAAAAATATATTTTAGTTAAATCAAATTTGGGATACAAACTTTTTTAAAATTTGACTGTATAAATTTAAATAAAAATTAAAAAAATTAAATATCTGAGAATTTTGTGTTTAACATTCTACAGGTGTGTAAATTTTATATTTATGTGCTTAGCAAATCACAAATAAATGAGAATAGATACATTTATATGCCGAGAATCACTTTAATAATGTTTTTATTACAAAAACACCACGAATTTTTTCGAAAATTTTATATGTAACTACTTGATTCCTAATTTATAATTGATTTATAATTTTACAAACCAAAACCCAACGAATCTACCATAGATTTCAATATTTACCACATTATTAAAATAATTCTTTATTAACGTGTTGAGGACTAGGCTTGAACGGAATTCTTGAATGGTATTACTTCCTCAATTGACCAATTATTTTTATCGTGACAAACATAAATTTAATGTGTAGTAATTAAATGTGCTAAAAAACCAAAACTTATTTAACAAATTGTGAAAAATTTTCTTTTAGGCTGGTTCCTATTCGGATTTTATTCTTGCCTTCTTAGTATGTCTTTAGAAGTTTGTTAGGTTAAATCACAAACTCAATGAGATTTTGTTGTACTCCTCTAGAATCGTAATTTAATATTTGAAATATCAAAGATTGTACTCGTCTAGAAACGTAATTTAATATTTGAAATATCAAAGAAAAAACCACAAAAAATTACTGCGCAATAAATTTTTACAAAATTCAACGCTTCAGATTCAATGTAGAACTAAATTTTATTATAATGCCATATATTATTACACTTAACATTGTCTTAAGCCATATAAATTTATATATGAAATCATGCTATATCATATATACCATATGTACTAATGTATGCCACATGTACGGTAATATCAATCAATAAATATTTAGCTATTAATATGTATGGTACTTTATCAACAATTTTCGAAAAACAAAATCCAAAATAAAATTTTATTTGATTATGAGCGCCATCACTTATACTCGAGTAAAAAAATTATATATATTCTGTAATATAAAAATATATGATCATATAAAATAGCATACATATCAATACAATCCAATCATGTGCAAAAAAATATTATTCTCTCTCTTTTACAAAAATGAAAGTTTAATTACACATTATTATTGTTCAATTTACTTTAAAAAAATGTAGGAGATAATTTCCGAAAACTTTTTATATTTGCTGATTTAATTTTATTTTTTTATTTCTTAATGTTCAATGCAAAGAATTAATTGTATTTAAATGAAAGCACATACTTAATAGAGTAGTTACAATGAATATAGTTCAAATAAAAAACAATTATAAATTTAAATACTCATACTAATACAAAATTAAAATAATTGTATAAAAGATAAACTGTTCTAACAAGAAAGTTGATAAAAAAAAAATATTAAAAAAAATATTTTGCTGCGGACTACCTGTAAATAATGGGGAATATGATTCCAAATACTAATGTTATAAATAAAAAAGTGTTGATTCGAAAAATGAGCACTGTGTGGTATTTGAACAAAACGATATCCTCTTTCTGATCTATATAACTATATACGACCTGTATATACTATCTTATGCAGGTAAATTAGCGATCTACATTTCAGCAGGTTCTCGATTGGTACTCCAAAGACGTATCGTGTAATATTATTAAAAGCTATTTTCATTTTACTCAAACTAGAAGCATCACAAGCAACATAATACTCACAGCCAATAATGTAGGTATTACATATGTTTTGGCCAGGAACATTCTAACCTCGAGAGGTACAAACAACTGTATACACCATAAGTTAAGTTAAATTGCCCAAATTTTTAAATCAATGTGGCTTATCATTTTTGCTGAAATTCTATTTAAGATTTTCTTATTTTGCAGAAAATGTCGCTATATTGCCGGACTTTAACACTCTAGATAAGTTAAGTAACTGCCAAAATGTGTCTTCTATCACATGTCCATCGCTCGAAGACTAGAAGGCAGTGAAACCCATTTTTTAAAAATTAATGTGGCCTGCTGGAAATATAAATGCTGTTAAAAAACGTTTGTTTGTAAAAAATTTGCGTTTCCCATGCTTCTAATATAATATGTTTGCTTTCAAATATAATTATGTTTGCCTGTAAACATACCCTATGGGGAATGGGACCGGTTCTGCGTGTGCCACAGGGTCGGTCCTTTCGTAACAGAGACCGGTCCTCTGCTAAACCCTACCCTTTGTAAACAACTGGCAACTTTAACATTGGCTTGTCATAGAAGGGGGTCAATTGTCCTGCTTTAAACCACATAGTGGCATGCTACAGGACTAACCAAAGATGGGCATACCACAAGACTGTCGCAAAAGGGCCATGTCGTATAAAATAAACGAGAACTAGACAGCTTCTAATGAGTCAAATTCTGGCCAACTGGCTTTTTCGTGTTAATAAGCATTCTGGTTAAGTGGTATGTCCTGCCTTTACCAGTCACAGGATTGGTGATTTTAGGACAATTGACACTGCTTAACCCACTTCAGTATTAAATTATACCAGTCCTGTGATAAGTCCTTCTTTAACCAGTAATTTTTAGGTCAATTGACTCCTCATTCCCCATAGGGTACATATGTTTGGAAAAAGTGAAAACCGCATACCGCCAAACTTGTATATATATATTTGGCTGCAAATACATATATGTTTATTATATGTATGTTTGCATGTCCCAAATATAATATCTAAAAATTTTAAAGTTGCAAATATATATTTGTTTAGGTTAAAAAATTTAAATCTTTGTAAACATACATCAAAAGTATATTTTTTCTGCGTGTACTGAAAACGTTGTATACTAAAACTCACGTATGTGTAATTTTAGTTTTTTTTATAAGTTTAGTAGAAAACATATATTTGTTAATTTCTTATTTGAAATCAAAAGATTTTCCTATAAAACGAAACTCAAAACTAATATACAACTTATACAAACTGTAAGAATATATTCAGGAGGAGGAATTTTAATTGAGTGATAAATTTTATAACATATATGACAATCAAAATAAATTACAAGTCGAATTCAGTTTACATTAAGTTTTTGAAAACAGCGGTAAAAGGTAAATATAACGAATATTAAATAAACGCTGTTTGCATAACAAAATCTAAAATGTTATTACTACTTGCTAAGTCTCTAAATCTGTGGTTAGAATATTAAATAAAGTTTTGATGTTATTGCAACTCACGTATAAAATCACTGTTGTATGGTCGTGTTTTTCTGGTTAGTTTTTCACTACCCGAGTAAAAATAATATAATATAGTCTTGTATCATGTGATTCAATTTTGTACAATTTAACATAGTTAAATATGACAAGTTATGTAACCGTGAAAAAATTATTAGATGCAAACAAGTGCAATTTGATTAAATTATGTTTGTTCAAATTTTGTTACGAATAATGCGATTATATATGGTAGTCTTATTTTATATTTTTTTATATTCGATGGCAAAAATATGTTTTCTTTTACATTACTTTATGTGCCATATATAATCAGATATTCTTGAATAAAGTATATTTGACTGCAAATAAAATTATATATTTCCGAATTCAGAACGATATAAAAAAACATATGATCCAAGCCAAAAATTATTTGTATTTCATTTTAGATTTGAGACTTACAGAAATTTATATATTTAATCTGCGAATCAAAACTATTAGTTTTTTTGATAAATTTAAAAATTTGTAAGTAATAAATAAGATTATTTTTTTACATTTTATTTATTTTTTTTTAATCAGATTTAAAATAATTGCGCTCTTTATAAGCATATTTCCTATCCTTATTAAATGGAATATGCACTTAAACTGTTATTAGTGTGTTATAATATGATTTATAACAGCTTCGGATTTAACGATAAAATACAAATTGTCAGATCTTACAAAACTGTTCTATAAAAGTAATATTTGTGATTTTGTAAAAGACGATGTGTAAATTTTATTATTAAATTTAGACCTGGTAAAAAATTTTCCATAATGATAAAAAATTTTCAATGATAATTCCATATTTGCGATTTTGTAAAGGGACGATATGTAAATTTTATTATTAAATTTCGCCTAGTAAAGAATTTTCCATAAATAAATTTTTGTAATTTTGTAAAAGGACGATGTGTAAATTTTATTATTAAATTTAGCCCAAGTAAAAAAGTTAAGCATTTTTGATCCAAACCAACCGACAACACTAAATTATTATTATGTTCATAATCAAGCGAATCCAGTCATAAAACATTTATATTACGCAGAGGTGATTGTCCTTCAATAACTATCAACGGGGAAGTAATTCCGACCCAAAATATTGTAAAATACTTGGGTATGACTCTTAATAGACGTCTTACTTGGAAACCACGTATAAAAGCAAAGCAACAGCAATTTAATATAAAAAGTCGTAAATTGTACTGGCTATTAGGACCTAAATTAGAACTTGAACAACAAATTAAGAATATATAAAGCAGTCCTAAAGCCAGTATGGTCTTACGGAATTCAAATATGGGGTAACTCTGAAATCTCCAATGTGGATATCCTAGAAAGGTATCAATCTAAAATGTTAAGATAAATTTCTAATGATCCATGGTTTGTAACGAACAAAGCAATACTTAAAGATTTCGAAATGGAAACAGTTAAAAATTAAATTCGAAGATTCAGTGAAAACTGTTTAAATATATTGAGCGTGCATCCCAATCCTCTAGCTGTTGCTCTCCTAGGCTATAGCAATAAAATAAAAAGACTGAAGCACCTACATGTGCTAGATTTGCCCTTGAGAGGCTAGTTAGATTAAGTGAAAAAAAAAATGTGAATATATATATATATATATTACTTAAAGGTAGTTTTCTTTTACAGTTAGTTGGCTCAATGGAGCCAAATAACTCCTGTTAATTAGTAGCTATGTAATCAAATTATCTTAAGGTAGATTGCAAATAAAGAATGAATTAAAAAAAAAAATAAATTATGTTCATAACGAATATTTTCCTAAAAGCATACAAAATTTAATATCTCTCTATAGAAGTTTTGTGAAATGGATTTTACTCTGTTCATTATACTCTTTCAACCTTCAGCAATTTTTAAATCATTAATAATTTCTTGACCCAAATATTAATCCCATGAAACAATCAATTCATGGGACGAACAAAAGCCAAAATGCCATTCTGCCACTCAGAGGAAAAGGCTGATGTTGACCACAATGATCACCAGCGCTCAACACATAAACTGACGTACAATAACTGATAAAGATTGTACATGTAGAAAAATAAAGTGTCAACCGAATTGATAATTATATTTTGGTGGCTACAAACATACTCAAATGTGATTTCTAAACATTTTCAGTGTACCAGCTAAATTCCAGTTGTATTAACAAAATTTAGTTGGGGAAACCAATAAGAAGATACAACAACCGACTATAATTGTACTAACCGACTATTATTTGCCAAATGGCAAAATATTTCTCTGTGTGTTGGAAACCTATAGTTCTCTATTCAATATTTTTAATTGTTTTACAAATTTATGTAACAAGTGGATCAATTACCCTCATTTACTTATATCTACATATATAATTTTTAAATTTAACTGTTTGTTACATTTTAACTGGACATTCACTAATCGGACCTTAGTGTTTAAAACAATACTTTTATATTATTAATACGTTTTTATCATAAATATTTTATATAGAAACCATGGTTGGCAAACACTAACCTTAAAATGAAGATAACTATTCAATAATGTTTTAAGGAACTATTTTTAACCTTAAAATAACACTAACGAAATAACTTAAAATACTGATGATCCTGAAATACCCTAACGGAATAACTTAAAATACCGTTATCATTAAAATACCCTAACGAAGTAATTCTAAAATGCCAATAACCTTAAAATATCATAACGAAATACATACTTTTTTTCGCCTCAAAAACATCATTACTTTAAAACAGTGAAGATCTTAATCTTAATTTCAAGCCCCCGCATGATTAAGCAACAAAATGCTGATTGTGCGATGTTGGTACACGTAAACTACAATCGTCTTCGTGTGGCTACCGATTATGAACGTTCGGATGCTGCTTTGGTCTCATTATGTAAAAATAATTAAGCACAGTTTTTACTAGACGTTGGACGCTACAAGAATGAAAGACTACATGTATTTTGTTTTTGTATTGCATTTATTTCGTTATTGTGTTTTTGCTAGTGTGAAGAAAAACATTATCTAAAAACAGGGTATAAAACTCTATTTTTAATCTTAAAATAACATTAACCCTAAAATAACATAACGAAATAGCTTAAAATATCGTTAACATTAAAATAACCTAACGAAATATTCACAAAATACCGTTATCCAATACTGATAACCGAATGAAAGCTAGCCCTGATAAAAACAAATAAATAAAAAACAGGAATTCCTAGTTTAAGAAATAACTTTAATTTTTATTTTTAAAATTTTACTCAAAATTATGCGTTATATATTTTGATAAAATTAAATTCGCTATCCGATGAAATAAAACAAAGTTACATCTCAAATACAAACTCATTTGATATAAGTCGATATTTATTCCTATCCAAGTTTATCTCATAATTGGGGTATCCAGTAATATCCGATTAGATCCCTCAAATGTACTACCGGATTAAGTTATATCAAAATTAATTTTAAAATTGGGTCATCTGAAAATATCTAATTTAAGATCCTGATAGATCCCAAAATATCCTGTGAGATTAATTTAGATCTACTTGGATCTAATTAGACACAAAAAGACAAGTAAATTTTGGTGGATACATCCCATGACAAGGTGTTTTTTATACATGTATAGAACTTCAAGTTGGCAACACTTTTTTAAGTGACGGCCATTTTGTCAGCTATCAAGGGATTTATGTTTAGTTTAGTTTGCCATTTCAACATGAATAGACTGACGCCTGAACAATGCTTCCAAATTGTGCAAATTTATTTTAAAAATCATGGTTCCGTTCGAAATACGTATCGCGCACTACGTCCATTTTACGGTCAACATAATCGTCCATCAGAGCAATTCATTCGATTAACTATTGAAGGTTTTCGCACCACGTTTACTCTAAATGATAATATGCATCCACAGAGACATCGTACAGTGCGTACAGAAGAAGTCATTGCTGCTGTCGAGCGTAGAGTAGAGGAAGACACCAATCAGTTCATCCACAATCGTTCACCGCTATTAAGCCATGATTACTGACTTTTTCGTTCATCAATTGAACAACCACAATTTGCAGGAGCTGTGGTTTCAACAAGACGGCGCAACATGTCACACAGCTCGTGCCAGAACTTAGGAAACAGTTGGTAACCGCATAGTTTCACGTTTCGGACCCGTGAATTGGCCTCCAAGATCGTGTGGCTTAACGCCTCTGGACTTTTTTCTGTGGGGATATGTGAAGTCGATACTATTGACCACATGGATGACAACATTCGCGGCGTTATTGCCAATAGAAGGCCACAAATGTTGGAAAAAGTCATCGAAAATAAGACCTACAGATTAGACTACGTCCGAGCCAGCCGTGGCGGTCATATGCCAGAAGTCATACTTAAATTATAATAAAAGAAGATTATTTTTCGAACAAAGTAAATTTCATGTCAATTTAAAAATTTCATCTTTGTTTTATTCTATTTCAAAGTTATATACCTCTATAAAAACCACCCTTTAACTATAAGGCTATATAAAGTTTTGATTGTTTAGCGTATAAAATTAAAATTTTGCTATACTTCTCATAATATTGGGACCATCATATCTAGCCCCCTGTAGTCAATTTAACAAATTTATTTTCAATTGATTAAATCATATCAAATTACATCAAAATCAATGTAATATAATCCATTTATATGCAATACGATCCATCATTTTTCGGATCAAATTGTAGTTCAAAAAGACATAAGGCTATAAAAAAATTTTATACATTTCTTTATTGCATCATATAAATCTTTTTTTTTGATTGGGTGCGTATTTTGTAGTAACATTTATTCAATTAAATACGTCTGTAAAGTTTTGTGAGTTTTCAAATGTTTTATTGTTTTCATATGAAATATTAGTATAGAATCTCAATTCTATGATCTCAATAAATTTTTAAAGAAATAAATATAAATTAAATTTGAATAATTTTTACAATGTTTTATTTTTATTCTTAAAAACTGCCAAATATTTTTCCGTCAAAGCTTCTTAGCATTATAGACATTTAAATATTTCTGTAAATTTAATGTCTGTATACATTTAAATTGCATATTATGAGTTCACATAAGTTCACTGCAAAAGTTCGTTGTCTGCCATTTAAAACCCTTTTGCTTTAGACATATATTTAACAAAATAATTCCTTTGCCAATGTGGTGGTTTCCCTTTGGAATGTCAGCAAGTAGACAATTGTCAGACCCATAAATAATGCAAACAATATAAGGAAATAAAAGCATGAATATGCATTAGCAAATATCTCTGCAATAGACTTTTAACAAAAATTATTTTTGAACTATTCTTTTATGACTGCTAGAAATAAATAGATTTTTAAATGCATCGAAGATATTTACATTTAAATAACTATACAAATTTAAATATTTTAAAAGAACTATAAATAATATAACATACATTACATTCCTTGGTAGATCTCACATGTAAGTATGTGGAATTATGACTTAAATATATACGTTTTTTTTAAATGTTTAACAATGACATGTTCATGTATCAAGAGCATTTTGTTATGGAAAATTCATTGGGTATGGAAACTAACGCATATTTTTTAGACACTAAATAAAGTAATATATCTCAGCTTTTCTGTTTTACTTTCAATGCCAAAAAATGAGTTCAAAACAATAGTGCTCCAGAAATTGCTATTGTTTTATTTTTTCTACACTAAAAAATTTAATAAAGTTAGCAAAAACTTTTGCTGATTCAGCAAACTTTTAGTCGGTGCTTTCAAAATCTGCACTGCTTTTCAGCAACAAAGTTAGTAGATTCAGCAAATATCTTGCTAACACTAAGTGGATTAAAAATTAAAAAATCCTTGCTAAAAGTTAACAAAAATTTTGCTGAATATTAGTACACTGAAAAAAACTAAAAAAATTTATAAAAAAAATTATGCTTTAGTTAATTTATTTTCTGAAAATCATAAACATATTTTTGTGATTTTTTTTAAAAACTAATTTCCAATACGTTACAAAATATAAAAATGTTCATACTCCCACAATGCACAGTGGTCGATCCCATTGGCCAAAAATAAAAAAATCAAAGTCAGAAATTTGTCACCAAGTGTGGCATCACTGTTTCTTAACAAAACAAGATTTTAAAATGTATAGTTGTTTCTGTTGTATTCCATCTGTACCCTTTAAGAACAGCTTCAAAAGAGAGAGTAAGGAAGCAGCTGGTTTTTGCAGTGTGAAAAAGTGGAAAATTAAGTGCAACTTAAAATTAATTAAAACAAAAGAAAAGAAACTTCTGTTGAAATAAATCGAAATGAATATTGAATCAAATGGTATTTACTATATTTTAAAATAATAACAATGTGTTAAGCTTGTTGTAAATTTGTTATGGAATTAATTTTTTTCCAGTGTCATTGTTAGTGTTCGTTCGTCCATATATGTAAATTTTAACTCTTTGTGTTATCCCCCTCAGACCCAACCCGCCTCGTTGTTTTTATGTCCAAATATGAATTTTTGTGTGGTGTTTGTTAATTTATGTTCACGTAGCTCTGTTATTGTTATGCATGTAAGAACATGTGTTTGTTTTTTTTTTTTTTTTGTTTTTCACCGAGTTTTAATTTAATTTTTTCTTAATTTGATCCTTGTTATAAATTGTTTCTGCAATAGGCACAGTTTATAATTGCAAAATTCCGCGCTCACACATTTTTGATATTTGGTGCTCAGAAAGAGGTACAAATGCTGAAAAAGCTATAAAAGTAAAGGATGCCGAGAAAAGCTATATTTAAAATGAGGGCTACACATTTGAAGAAAGTCAATTAGAAACATGCTTAAATGATAATTGCAAAAAAAAATTTAATATTTTGGCAAAAATGCAATCGTATGAAAACAAGAGTTGAAAACACATATTCTCATTGGCTTGCCCAAATGGAGTCGATTTTATTGAACTTACAAACATATGACATGAATAAAGATCGAGGACGTCCTAGATTAAGTTACGGAGAGTGTTCAAACAGGACAAAGCGACGACGAATAGCAGAAATAGAAGAAATTGATGTCTCCGCCGCTGATGATTTGCGATTTGCTACCTTACAAAGAAACCCAAAGATTTTGAAAGCAAATGTTGGTGAAGTTATATCGCTTATAACTGAAGCAGGTTCAACAAAACATCAATATTTGACAATAAGAAACAGTAAACTTGATAATAAACAGTAAACTTGATAATAATTTTTTACCTTGCTACGATAACATTTTGAAAGAAAAAAAGAAAAGTTACCCAGACAAAATAACTGTCAGCGAATCTTACGTTGAAGTTGAACTTCAAAGTCTATTAGACCACACCGCTACTCGGATATTAGAACTACCGAGCGATGTTATTAATGAAGTTTTGGATGAGTCCGTAAACAGCCTTACATTAATAGTAAAATGGGGCTTTGATGGCAGTTCGGGACACAGCGAGTACAAACAGAAAGTCGAAAATAAAAGTATGGGTGATAGTAACTTATTTGTAACATCATATGTCCCGACTAGTAACAAAACCAGGAGGCTCAAATCGCCAAAATAATTTGGAAAAATCCTCGACCATCATCCACCCGCTACTGCCGTCCTATCAGGCTCCAATTTAAAAAAGAGACAGTTCAATTGTCCATCGACGAAGAGTCATTTTACAAGAAGAAAATTGAACAGTTAACTCCTAAAAAATTCAAAAATGCTAAGAAAACGATAAATATTGACCATATTCTGCAACTTACAATGGTGGATGGTAAAGTGTGTAATGCCTTAACTCAAACTTCATCCGCAAAGTGTAATATATGTAATGCAAAACCCACCGAAATGAACAATATTGAAAAAAGTCTGCAGAAAGAAGTTAAAATAGATCACTATGAATTTGGATTGTCACCTTTGCACGCATATATTAGATTTTTCGAGTACTTTCTTATATATCGTATAGGCTTGACCAAAAACAATGGCAAATTAGGTCTGTAGAAGGAAAAGCAGAAATTCTCAAGAGAAAACAGAATATTCAATTACAATTCCGAGAAAAAATGGGACTAATAGTCGACAAGCCAAAAACTGGAGGGAGTGGGTCTTCTAATGATGGAAATACGGCACGAGAATTCTTTAACAATGCTGGTTTATCTGCAGAAATAACAGGCATTGATAAAATAGTAATTGAGAGATGTGCAACATTGTTTCAAGCTTTGTCTTCAGTGTATACTATTAATGTCGACAAATTTAAGAAATATGCACTGGACACTGCTAAGGAGCTGACAAATAAATATTCCTGGTACTATCTTCCCCCCTCAGTAAACAAGATTTTAATTCATGCTTCAGATGTTATTGAATATGCACTGGTATCGATTGGAGAGCTCTCTGAAGAAGCTGCAGAGTCCAGAAACAGAGATATAAAGAAATTTCGACTCCAGCACACGCGTAAAATTTCACGCATTTCAACAAATACTGATTTGTTTAACCGTTTACTTTTAACTTCGGATCCTTTTATAACGGGACAACGAAAGTTACCATGCAAGGACAAATTAGTTTTATTAAAATCTGTTTTTGAATTGCTAGATTAATTTTGAAGTCGATTTTCGTTTAAGGGGTGTTGTTACTAAAAAAACAGCCTAAATGTTAACAGTTTTAAAACTGCTATAAAAAAATGAATACGCAATGTTTTTTAATTCTTATTTTTTTTATTTCAAAGAGTATTTATCGTTATACTTTTAAGCAACCCTCCTTACCCTTTTATAATTTTGTACTACATTTTGTTTTATATGAAATTTATCACTATTTTTAATTTTTTAAACTAATCTTGTAAACAAGTTGTTAATATATGAATTAAAAACAAGTTTCGTACATTTTCTAAAGTTTTTGCTGACGTGGGGTGAATGTGGGTGCCTGAGTACGGTAGGAGGGGGGGTTATGAGTCATCAACCCCTCCCATTTTATAAGTAAATAGTTCTGACATATTTATAAAGCCGTGACGAAAGTTTCACGATGATACCTACAGTGGAAGTATTTTTGGCCGCTAACTCCATACAGTTCCGACCACTGTGCAATGGCGACATGAATTAAGGTAATATCTAAAAAAATATAAATAATTATATATAACACAAACAAAATTATTTTTCAACTACCTACATCAATGGTTGTCTAAATGATGCCATCTTTTATAGGAAGGCAAATGCCGTAGAAAATTCTAGAAACGAAACGAAAAAATAATAAATTATGACATATACAATAGCGTGTCCCGAATAAAAAAAACATTTGATATACCACTGAATCAATGCGTATTAAAGAGCTGAATATGGGAAAAATAAGTAAAACAATTTTGAAGTTGATCCTCGTTTCCCTACCAGCGATTGAAGTTACCGGTTATAGTGCATTTTGACAAACAAAGTTTTGAGTATTTTTTCGAAATAGGGCTTATTACTAGAAAAATATTTTTAAATTTTCTGTAGGGTAATTCTCGTTTAGCAGAGGATTTTTAGTTTTCAGTACCTAATCATAATGTTTTATGTACAAATTTAAAAATTTCGGATTGGTGGGCAGATAGTAGTAAGGTAAAATTGCTAACTTCTGAGCCAGTGCTCGGATTTTTTTTTGGGTTTGTTGGAAAGGTCTTTGGGAAACCTTTCAGAAGCAATAAAAAAAATTAAAAAAAGTGAAATCGCCAAGATACAGAGCTTAAAAAAAAAATTGGAAAAAAATACATAAGAACGTGTACATAAGCTCAATTTGCTCAGCCAGATGGCAGGTAACTTATGTTTTTTTCTCTTCAAAGATAGCAATACCTCTTACCTTTCCAAAATGCCCTAAACAAATCCAAGAGGTCTTACCGTTCCAAAGTTATGAATATTTGACTGAAATGCAAACAATTTTTTTGTTTGTTTTTGGAAGCGAAATAACAGCAGAATTCATTTGTTTTTTTAATTTTGTAATTTCGCTTCCAAAACAAAAAAAAAAAAAAAATGTTTGCATTTCAGTCAAATGGTTACAACTTTGGAATGGTAAGACCTCTGGGCTTCGTTTAGGGCATTTTGGAAAGGTAAGAGGTAGGACTATCTTTTAAGAGTAAAAAAACATAATTTACCTGCCATCTGGATGAGCAAATTAGGGTTATGTATACGTTTTTTTTAAAGCTCTGTATATCGGCGATTTCACTTTTTTTAATGATTTCACCCCGCTACCCTCCGACTGGCAATGCGAAAATTCCGCATTTTCGGGGATGGTCGTAGTGCACATATTTTCATGAAATGAGCTGCTGAAATTCGGCGGGTCGTTACTGAATCACCCTGTATATTTGTATTAAAAAATGCATGATTATATGTAAACGTTTTTACTCGGGATGTAATTTAAGATACTGATAGATCCTAAAATATCCCTAGTTCAATCTAACTATATCCAGAAAGATTAGTACTTTTTGGTGGATCGAATTACATATTTTGAGAAATGAAAATAATATATATAAGTTGGAATAAAATTTAAAAAAAAATTGTTGTTTGAGCGCATATATAATTGTGTATGCGGTTATATAATAATACATAATCATATCAAAAATATTATTGATGTTGGACCATATAAAATCATATCTCAGACCATATTCATAATCTTGTATGGTATCTTACATAATTATATCTTATATAATTTTATTTCATATATAATTATGTCTTAAGTTGTATTAACATATGGCACCATATAGAAGCATATCTTATGTCTAACAAATAAAAAATATTTTTATAAGACTGTATATATATTTATATATATATATATATATTATATATATATAAATAATACATATATACACTCACAATATATTTTCCGTTACCGATTGTAGTTTATTTAAAAAGTAATCCGTAAAGTTTGTTTTTAACTGAATAAACTATTAAAATACAAAGAAACATATTTTTCAACTTTTTTACCTGTTATTTAAAAAACAAACTATGAATTAATACGGATTTTCTGTAGCAGTTAATATTTTCGTTTAAAATCTACATGTTTAAAAAAAATCTACTAGTTTAAAAAAAAAATCACACAAAAATCACAGTAATCTTTTAAAAAGTTCTCTCAAACGTTTTTATATGCATAAACTGGGGATGGTAAATAAATTACTTATTTACATTTTCAGTCCAAAAAGTACCAAAGTGGCCCCTGCTGACGATTAAGTGCTTTGTTTCAGTAAATTTTGTTTTAATTTTTTTGTTACTGAGGGTATTCAGCGTGGTCATTTGCACACGATGCAAATTTGCACTATCTCATCCTTGAGCAGTATTGACGGTGCATAATGTGCATATTAGAACAGAGATGGAGTTCCCTCACTGTTCCAAATTTATATGTTAAAGCACATCTATTAGATGACATCTAGGAGATGAAGAGACAGCCTGCTAGAGATAGAGTAAAAACTCTGAGTTTCTTTATTCATGTACAAATAACAAATTTTAATATATATAAAATAAAACGAAAAGTTAGGATTACAATTTTCGCAGTATAGAACATGTGTTAGCTGATTATTTGAATACAAGAAAATTAATTAACAATATAGTAAAAGTCAAGTGTTTTCTAGGTAAACAAGATTGAGCGCATCAATGTTTAATGTAAAGTTAAAATTAAGCAATATTATTGTGCAACTTTTGCTAGTGTGTAACAAATTACCAGCGTGAATGTCATATTGGAAGGTTAGAAAAAATCAAAAAGGTTTTGATTCTTATTGCAGACACAAGATATGTGAAAAATATTTAATATTGAGTTGGCTACATTGAATGATAATAAAATTGTCAGTAATATGTGCAATAATATTGCAAGGGTACCTTAACAATTAAATTAAATCAAAAAGTACCAACATTTTTACAAAAGTGCTTTTTACTCTAGTACTAAAACAAATATTGTATTTACCATCACTATAGTTTTTCTTTAGATTTTAATTGTCTTTCATTTTACATACACATAGTTTTTTAAGCTATTTACATATTATAGTAAAAGATGAACTCAAAGGTCATCCTTTTTCGTTATGCTGCCATATAAATGTTAGGCGCCATTCGCTCAATTAATTATTATTCAATTAATCTTATTATTTAGTTTTAAAAATAAATCCTAACATATGTATATTATTATGTAAATAATACATTATAAAATTTTTGTTTAAATGAAAAATATAACCAAAAACAAAAACAAATACAGAACTCGTGTTTTTCTTTTCTTTTAAATTAAATTTTGTGATAGCTAAAATAAACGACAATCGTTTATTTTTACGTTTTTGGGGGTAAATTGTTGATGGTTAAAATAAAGGAAAATCGTTTATTTTTAAGTTTTGGAGTTAAATTTTAATGGTCAAAATAATGGAAAATCTTTTATTTTTATGGATTTTTCGGTAATTTTTTGATGGTAAAAAAAAACGAACGTCGTTTATTTTAACGGATTAAGAAATTATTTTTTAATAGTTATAATAAAGGAAAGTACTTTGTTTTTATCGATATTTTTAGTTAATTTTTTAACAATTAAAAATAATTGGAAATTACTATTGTTTTAAACGAAAAATCAGTAGTCCTGTTTTTAACAACTTTTTCTATAGTTTTAATGTACAAATTCGTTTGTTTCTAACTATAAAATATTGTGAGTGTATATAATATAAATATTATTTAAAACTATTTATTATTATATCTTAAATTATATAGCTTACATGACACATGTTGTATGTCATGTATTATTACATATTATGTTATATATGAAAATGTATTATTATATATGACAATAGTTCTCTCGTATATTATTATGCATAGCATATATGCTATAACGCCTTATGTTATAAAGCTCATTATATAATAATATATCGTTGGATATATTACCATATAAGAAACATATTATAATATATTTTAAGATGAACAACATAAGAGAATATATAAATGTTATTACTTTGGAGAAAAAAAGGATTCATCTTCATTAAAAATTCTGTAGGAGCAAGTTAATGTATTAACCCTTTTACTACCGACGTTTTTTTTGTATATATTTCAATTTAGACTTCAGATTCTTGTTTGAGGTCCTTAAGTTAGAAAGCAAAAGGTTGACATGTATTGCACCTCCTCCTCCTACACACCAAAACATTAGTGTAAAAATAGAATTTTGGAAACTTCTCAGTCCGTTTTTACCCCTAAAGCATTTGATTATTCAATAATGCTTTGTTTGATTTTGTTCGTGCAAAATTTCGACTTTACAGCTTTGCTAGTTGACAAGCGCCCTTTTTCCTGAAATAAAGGCAGATATAAAATATCGGACTTTTTTAACAAATATCGCGACTATATTTTCCTGATGAACATATTATGCATACAAGTATTTTTACCAATACCCTAATGGACATATGTAAACAAAAATATAAAGTCTTTTTGCATTATCAAATTTTTTTATATTTTTTAAAAGATGCGTACACTAAAGTGTACAAGGATAGTCAAAGGGTTAAGGAAATTGTATTATCTATTATACTAATTTGTAATTGATTTTATTTTAAATTAAGGTTTAATGCCTTTCATATCTATTAAAAATTTAATTAAAAATTGTTTTTAAATTCAATAAAATTTTTAGTTATATAGCAGGATTTTATTTTTATAAAATCTATTAAAATTTGCAGAAAATCGCCAACAAATTTCGGATAAAAACAACAATAATATTAAAAAAAAGTCACAATAAATTAAAAAAAAACGTTAACATTTTTAAAGATAACAAAAATTGAAAAACAACCAAGTTGAAAAGAGTTTAAAAAAATCTTCAAAATTGTCGGAATTAAAAAGAAACTATAAAATTTGAATTCCATTGTCAAAATAAAAAAAAATCGTAAGATTTAAAAAACTCGCTAATATTTAAAAAATCACCTCAATAAAATTTAAATCGTTTATATATCGAAAAGAATTTTATTTGTGTATTTTTTGATTTTTTTGATTTTTGTAAATTTTGTAATTTTTTAATATAGAAACCGTATATTTTGTATGCACCAAATTAATTTTTAATTAAACATAAAATACATATTATTCAACTTTTAAATGAAAGTGAGTTTGAAATCAAACAATAGTTTAATTAGAATTTTTTTGACAATACGTTTTTCTGTGTATGTTACGACATTCTATTTTTTAAATCATGATAGCACGTTTTTTTGTATCAGCTTTTTCGTCATTCAGCAATTCAATCGATCTATTACAATTAATACCAATCCTGTAAAAAAATATTATGTCTATGTTTATCCCAGCAGAATTTTTTAATCAAAATTACATAAATTCGACTAAAGATTTTTCCATATGTAACACTTGAAAAAATTTAGAGTTTATGATGTAGGACTCTTCAGAGTCGATCCAGACCGAATTTGTTTTCCCAAGTTGTGTTGTTTTTTATTTGTTAATTTTGTAATTGTAGTAATGTTTCTCTTACTTCTTAATTACTTCCTTTATGACATTTAACAACAAAACAACTTTTTCCATCTTTTAAGTTTCATACTGTTGTTGAGTCTTGTTTCATCTTAGGACTTTTATTTTTAAATAAAATACATACATCTCTGTGTATGAGATGATGTCTTTACAAACTTTACATACAAATTTTAAGTTGACTCTTGAAAATTGTCTGTCTTTACATACCATTAGGTACAATTTCATTCATTGTTCATTTATATAAAATTTATGTAAATTTTTGTTTGATGTTAAAAAAATTTTACATGCATATAATTTAAAATATATTGGTGTATACAATTTTAAACAATTATGAGTAAAGTTTATTTAATTTACTTTTATGTGTTTAGTTAAGTTTAAAAATTAATTACAGATAAAATATTTTTTAATAAAATTATATTTGTGTTTTTGTTTTTTAAGATTTTTCCAAAAAAATGTTTGATATTTGAAAATTTATATTCATAATTTTGTCAACTTTTGGCAATATAATTTTAATTGCAGTTTTCAATTTAATACTGATTAAAGTGAAAAACATAAAACAATATGATCTAATTTAGATAATTGTTATTAAAACCGTTTTTTTTTTTTTAATTATTCGTTGTTCTTTTTTAATTTAAACTTTTCAAATTGATAAAATTTTTGTTTTCTGCTGTCCAACAAATACATTTTTAATGAACTTTATTCAACGTGCAATGCTAAAGCCTTTTTAATGACCTACTTAAAATGTTGCAATTCCCATTAATTGTGCTCACTCAACTTTTATTTTTTTAATTTTAGTTTTGTTTTGGCAACAATGATGCAAATTAAACATTAAAGCACTGAAAACTGAGGTGATTATCACAAAACAACAAAACTAAATTTTGTTCAACGGTAATCGTGTGGAAATGTGATGAAAATTTAAAAGGTAGTCGGATTAAAACTTCAACATGATTACCGAAAATATATGTGAGTTTTTATTTGTTTGTACGGGTACGGTGAACTACAATGATTTTTCTTTTTTTGGTAAATAAAAATGTGAATTACTAAAATAAATTTGTAATTTCAGGATTTAGTCTCAAAATATTTCTGTTGTTGCTGTAGTTGACAAGTTCGTAAGCATTCCTAATTCTAATCAGGTGACATACAGTATTATATAAACAAAAGGTCTTGCAATTTTAACACATTCAGTGCCACATCTTACGTTTGAGTACGAAAACTACATACATACATTTGGATTCGCACTAAAAGAGCTTGGCAGTCAATATGCAATAAGAAATAGAAATGGTTGCTGAAACTAAACTAAAAAAGTGTACCCAATTGTGGCATGTTCACTAAAGTGGACCTTTCGCTGTGTTTTGTGTTGTTGCATGAATAGTCAAAACTCTCAACTGTCATCGAGTTTAATTTCCGCTATCACTATTTTAAAAAAGTTTCGACACTCTCTTGGTTTTTTGTGTCATTTGGAAAAAACGCAATATAAAGTGTAATTTTTCGTAAACATAAAAACTGAATGGCAAACCGGTTTCTAAGAGATGTTCAAATCGATAAGTCCAGGACTTTTTAAATTAAACACATTTAAGAGACCACCTTGTTCTCATTGTTTT